>JAMKCH010083230.1:0-141804 GCA_023653785.1 Ophioderma brevispina
AAGTTCTCGTTATGACTGCCATTTTCTGCGCAATCAAAGGGGACGAAAATGTGTTTTCAGATTGAGGTCACGGGATCATTTTTACCTTTGCTGATTGGCTAAGCTGTAATTTATGGAGATAATGATTTTTTTTTTTGATGCTAACGTTGTACGCGGCAACACTTCAAAGGACTTTGCAATTTATAAATGGGAGTCCTGTGATTTTAGTACATTCACCCGAGTGTCAGTGCCCGATAATGCTAATATTATATGTATTTTTTGAACAAATTTAATGTAATTTAAAAACCCAAGGAGCTATAAATTCTGCCAACACACTCATAATATTATGTAGTCGCGTGTTTGTAAATAAACATACCTAATTGCATGTATAACCATGGACGTATAACACTACTGATTGTTTTTACGATGCGGGGCAAACGCACAGGATTGGATTTAGTGGCCAATCAGTGCCGTTTGCACAAGAGGCTGAAGAGGAGCAAGTTGTTATTATACATAATGTTATTATCGATGATGGTTTATCGACATGTCGGATGTTTTTCTCTTCGGACATATCGACACAAAAAGTTGATTTATCGATTACAGCAATGTCTGCAATGACTACTTGTACGCATGCTCTTTATCCGTCGTAGATGGTTGTGGAATTTTTCCAATGTATTTTGGAGGATCTTCACCCGCATGAAATCCTCCTTTCAGAAGTATTACGTAAAATCCAAAAGTAATAGAAATTATCTACAGTGTACAACAAACAACAGGATTCTTCGGTAAATGATGGCAGCGCATTATAATGACCATTCATGTAGTGTCACAACATAGAAAAATATAAATGGTAAGCTGTTGGATTTTAGTAAACTTGGGCTTTTTATGCAGATTTTGGAGAATCGGTGAATGTAACGTAGCTGATGACTTTTCTTCTTTCTCACCGATCCCATTTCAAAGCCGATTTCAGCCAAAATCAGGCCGATTTCCGATCTGCCGATCAAGATCGGCCATCACTAGTTGCTCCTGAAGAAAGTTTGATGTTCTGAACTTGTCCCATAGCAAACCCTATAAAACTTGACATTTAGCGTCACTTAAATTATGAGGACTTTTATTGTGCCAACATTTGTAGGGACAGCTTCCAAACTACTTGAAAGAAAATGGTTGTGAGTAACCGTTTTAACTTCCTTCCCAATTTTTTTTTGTACACCCCGTTTCCATTTTTTGACCTGAATTTGGCATATCACTACTAACTCATCATTTTTAGGCTAGCATAGCGGACGTATAGAGCGCAAGATAGGAATACCACTCTCCCCGGCCAAACAAATTTAAAGTTGTAGACACTAATTTACGTATTTTTTGTTCAGGGTAATCAAGGTAATGGCTACCCAGGTTATGGAGTGACCAGCCATGTGGGCCACCTCACGCAGTGAGCCATGACTCCGCCCGACACCCCAATGAGCACGCACAGGACAAGAACGCTGTCGGGGGACCCAACCCAAATGACACCGGAAAAAACACCCTCAGATGCAACATAAGGGTACAGACACAAAATCCTGAAAAGCCAAAGGAGAAGAAAGATGCTAAATCACAGAAGGTCTGTGATAAGCCCATCTGTTTGACCCATGCAATTGTCTCTTCTCTTTGTATTTTTGGAGCAATTTACGTGTGCTACACAAGTTTTTTTTAGCCCATATTGTATCTGACATAGAAGAAACAATATTTTTTTTTTTAAACGTTGGGGGGGGGGGGCGGGTAACCAGACAACATGCTCTAAATACTGGTTAGGCATTCTACAGCTATTTGAGCATGTTTGTTCAAATCACCAACCCCCCCCCCCCCTTCTGTCGTCAGATACAACAATGACCGTAGTTTTTTGAACTGGTATTGTGTCTCCGATATTGAAACTGGCTTTGGCCATTATTTTCACAGGCAAGAACTCCCTGCTGCTGTATTTCTTGAACTTAAAATAATGGTCTGTATGTTTCCTTGATGAAGGAGAGAGTAATGGTGTATGAGAAAAAAACTACCTCTATGCTATAAATCATGATCATCTCTAATGATTTTGGAACCAGAACATTTTCTGGCCCCTGTTTGGGTGCTTTGTATTTTACTATTTTACTAAGAGGTAATGTTTTTCAGATTAGGAGGTTCTTTCCCAATTGTTACTTTTTTGACTATTAATAATAGTCTATGCTATCACGTAGAAGAATCTACGTTTTTGCCGTTGCTTAACGCCCTACTATTTTTTATGGCTTGTTTACTTGCTCTGAAATTTGTGTCGTGCAAGCTATGATGTTATGCCAGAAAAGCATGTTACGGATTTTGATTGGGTTGGTGTCTTGTCTTTTTTTAAGGTGTTTGTGTCGAGAATCCGATTTTCCTAGTATAAAATCGCATGTGTGACCGGTACTGCTCTTTCGTCATTATGACAGCGAGAGTGCGGTGTGAGCGTGGTTGGCTTTGCGGGCTATACTTGTAACCTTGCGATCGCGGATGTGTTATGAATGCCTGTCTGTGTGCTGCGTCTGTATTTGTCAAGGTTCTACCGACCCCATGAGATTTACTCAAACCGGGTTCTAATAAAATTCTGTCTCTGCGATCAAACATGTTAATGTGTATATTAATTATATCAGATCTATAGCCCTGACATAATTTCATGATTAGAACCAATCAGAATAGCCAATTTGTTGATCCCCACGAAAAACCAGAGCATACTCTTGATAAAATCTATATTACTCTCATGATAAACATAGAGATTGTGCTAATTAACATATTCAAATGATCTCATCGCTGTTACATTCATTGGAATTCCAAGAGCTTAACTTACTCAGAACCCGTGTTCTTAATAATTTCTGCCTCTTTCCGATCCAAAAATGCTTGTTTTTGTGTATATTATTACTCAGTCATAATATAGTTAGGACATATTTTTTCCATTATTAGAAAGCCATCAGAATATCCAAAGTTTTGATCCCCACGAGCGACCATCCTGATAATAACATGAGATTGTGCTAATTAAATCTTCATGATCCTCATCGCTGTTTACATAATTGAGGAATCCCAAGAGCCTGAGACACGGTCTCATGAATGACCTATTCATTTCCTGGCCGTGATGGAATTAGCGTGACTTCCAAATAAGGTTAAAAAATAAATATTCATGATTAACCACGACAAGCGTCCCGAATAGCAATGAAAACAAATAATGAACGTCATTGAAATGCCCTTTACGACCATCGGAAATACGTACGTAAATCTTGGCATTGAACCTCGGTCAAGGTTCATTTTACACCATAGAAACTGCCGTGTCACGTGTCGTCGGTCTTGATGTCATGAAGGCAGCCTGCATACAGGGGTGGAATAGAATGTTAATTCACAAAAGGGCCTAAATCGAATAAACTGTATATTTAATACCCTGGGTTTCTACATAAGTTATTCGTCACTATTATTACATCCATGGTATCTACTACTATTCATGGCTATTTTTACGCGAAGATGAGGTTCGCAAGATGTACCATTTTCGTCTTGTTTTGGTACTTTAGGTGGGCTCTGGGTTTTTCCTAAGGTGCATTTCTACATTTTTGCTTTTCGGCATGGTCATTGGCCTATAAACAACAAGGCTCGTGGTCTGGTGATAGCCAAACCGGCAAGGCCATTAAATTAACGAACAACACGCGACATATTCCCAATTCCATCTCTGTTTTTTCAAAGCATGGCAAAATTTTCGAAACAGAAATTTTAATTTGTAATAATAATCGCCGTATAACGGCTTAGAGGAATCAAGACGGCCCTGACGTCTGTGTATCTGTAATCTGTGGTCAAAATGATGTATTGATGTTTGTTTTTTTAGCAATAAAGATTGATTGTATTGACATGTTACCTAACCTTATTGCCATGGCCCGGCCTATTGCCCCGCTGTTTTCCATAATAGGCCTACATGCACAAATTTATATGTCACTTGCAGTATGGCCTTGGGTAAGTGCCCCAGAGCTACCTGCTCGCTAGTGGGGTGCGAGTAGAGGTCCGTTTCCCCCAAAATGGTCAGAATTATAAAATTGCTTGTGTATCCACGCGATCGAGTTTTTTAATGAACACTTAAATAAAATGGGCGCCGTGGGTGGCCCCCTGGGTAGTGTCCCACATTTGTTGACCTAATGTACCTTAAAAATGGTCCATATTATAAACTGCTTGGTGTATCCACATATGGTTATCGATTTTTAAATGACTCTTAGTTACAATGGCCTTGGGTAGTGTCCACAATGGTCAGAATTATAAAATTGCTTGTGTATCCACAAGATGTCGATCGATTTCTTTGACACGTAGATAAAATGGCCCCTGGGTAAGTCCCCACATGTTGAGACCTCCTGTGACCTCATGTGAACCTTTGTGACCCATGTACCTGAAATGGTAAAATTATAAACCTTGCTTGGTGTATCCACATATTCGATCGATTTTCATGACACTGATACATTGGCCCTTGGGTAGTGTAACCACATGTTGTGCCTCATTTGACCTTTGTGAACTCATTTAGCCTTAGTGGGTCAGAATTATAAAAGTGCTTTGGTGATCCACATATGTTGATCGATTTCAAATTTAAAACAAAAAACTTTAGTTTACAATGGCCCTTGGGTGTGTCCCCATCTGATGACTCTTGACTCGTGTTACCCATCATGTGACCTTAAAAGTCAAAATTATAAAATTGCTTGGGTGTATCGAGATATGTCGATCGATTTTCATGACACTTCTATACATTCCTTCCCCTTGGGAGTGGCCCCCACATTGGTGACTCATTTGACCTTTGGGAACTCATGTGACCTTAACTTGCATAATTATCAAATTGCTTGTATATCCATAAGTCGATCGATTTTCATGACAACTTAGATTCATTAGCACTTGGTAGTGTCTCCCCATGTTGGACCTTTGTTGACCTCAGTGACCTAAAATGTCAGAATTTAAAATTGGGCCTTGGTGTATCCCCCTATGGTGATCGATTTGTTTATGACTATTATTAAACGGCCCTTGGGTAGTGTCCCCAAATGGTCAGAAATATAAAATTTCTTGGGGTACCCACAAATGTCGATCATTTCTTTGACACTTGATAAAATGGCCCCTGGGTAGAGTCCCACATGTTATGACCTCATGGTGACCTTTGTGACCTCATATGACCTGAAAATGGTCAGATTATAACATTGCTTGGTTATCCACATATTGGATCGATTTTCATGACACTCTTGGATACCTTTGGTCCCTTGTGGTTAGTGTACCACATTTTTGTTGTGTGTCCTCATGTGATCTTAAATGGTCAGAATTATAAAATTGCTTGGTGTATCCACAAATGTTTGATCGATTTCATGACACTTAGTTCCAATGACCCTTGGTAGTGTCCCACTTGTGTGATCTCATTTAACCTTTGTGACCTCAATTTGACTTTGTGACCGCCTTTTATCTTGTGACTCATCATGTACAATTGGTCAGATTATAAAATTGCCTTGGTGTATCCACAATTGTTGATCATTTCTTTGCACTAATATAAATGGCCCTTAGAGTCCAATGTTGGTGACCTCATTTATCCATGTCACACCTCGTGTGACCTTAAAATGGTCAGAATTATACATTGCTTGGTGTATCACATATTCGATTCGATTTTCATGACACTTCGGTACATTCGCCCTTGGGTAAGTGTCCCCCCATGTTGGTGACCCTCATTTGACCTTTGTGACCATCATGTGATGTGACCTAAATTGGACAAAACATTATAAAAAATTGCTTGGTGTAATCCAAAATGTGGATCGCTTTCCTTGACACTAGCTAAATGGCCCCGTGACATAGTCACACTTTGGTGCCTTGTGACCTTAAATGGAAGAATTATAACGGGCCTTGGTGTAATCCACATATTTGATTGATTTTCATGACAACTCAGAATACTTGGCCCTTGCAGGTTGTGTTCCACATGATGTTGACCTTAGATCATATATTCTTGCCTTTAATTGATCTTAACCCTTACCATGATCATGTTACTTCCAGCCTAAATTGGCCCCTTTATGTGCCAAATTACAATATAGGCTACGCTTTGCACCTCCCTTACAAACATTATACAGCTTTGCCTACTCACATGGTAGACTATACGTCAGCTACACCATGACTACCGCGGCAGTTACGACACAGTACCACACTGTCTATTGCGATTCCTGCAAGATAGGGCTTACAAGTACACAGTTTTAGGTTATACAGTGATGTTGGCTATTCTGCTGTACCTACCCCATAGGCTACCACCTCTGTAGTATTCCGCCACTAAGTGGAGAGAAGTTGGATGTTGTGTAGACAGTAACCGGAATAGACCCACCGCTACCACGTAAAAAAAAAAAAGCCTACTACTTCATTCATTTCAACATTCAACGGTTACCATGACGCCATTTTGAGAGTGAATAAAATTTGACCATAATTTCATAAGAAGGCGCTAATAATACAACTTTTTTCTCTTTTTTAAAGCATTTTGTGAATGTTTTTTTTAGGAAAATCATTATGAAATTCAAATCGGGCATCATAAAAAAAACCTTCCCGCACATGTAAGCAAAAAAGCAAATATATCCAAATATCTATAAAAAAATGGCCAAAATACACCGATCCTAACCTTTGAGTGTTTGTCTAATGGGTAGGTAATCCAGGTCTACTCGGTGGTAGCTGTGTGGTTCTACTAATGAAAGATATTGGCTGGTGGGAAAATGTCATCAAATAATTATTAACTACGGGTCAAGCTTCTATAGGTCCTAAACTGATCACTTGATAGCCTCTCATGTTATGAGCGACATTTCTTAAAATAGAGCTATTACTAGGCCACTGCATCATTGATGCTCTGGTTATATTAGATACAGCAAAGACCTATCATTAAAATGTAACACAATCGCTCTCCATGCTTCTGTTTAGTAAGCACAGCTGTTTGAAAGTCTCAATTTAGTATGACAAAACCAATAACAACAAAAATATCGCCGGCGAACACTTTTGACAACTGATTTGGATATTTAGTCCAGAAGTACATCCTGTGTAAATTTTCCAAAATTTCATTGCGGCACAATTGATTTTTCTGAAAAATCTAGGTTTTCCATCTTTCTACAGAGAATGGGCATATAGAGGGCGCTATAACATACAAATCTAAACTTTGGAGGCCTATATGGCAAGATTCCCGCAATGGATTTGTCTGATTTTTTCAAAGATTAATACCTCTTACACTGTCCTACTTATATCAGTGTCAAAATTGTGTCGGCCATTAGCTTAAAATTGTTCTAAAATAACAGTACAATTTGCAATGGTGTCAAACCTGTTTAGCATACTGCAGAATCTCTGTCTTGTAGATGTTGAAATGCCCATACCCTAGCATGCTGCTCGGTTTCACTAACACTTTTGTGTTATTGTTTTGGCACCTTACTTTTTTGTCTTGTTCAGAAGATAAATCAATATGAAAGTGATTCAATACCCCCATTTTTCCCTGTTTTATTTCGTTAACAGAAGGGCGTTGGTTCAGTGGTTGGTTTAATAAAGGAAACAAGGAAATACACTTGCCCTACTGACAAGATAACTTAGTGAAAAGAAACTTAAACCCAGTAAAATTTCAAGACTCTCACCATGTTTAGGCTCATGAAGCCACCAGTTTAATTTGTGGAAAAGCGTGACAATTTGAGGGACAAATTTTGGAGGATGGTGGTTGCAAAAGGGTTAATGTTAGTGTGCTACAAAAAAAAAAACAAACGGTCCCCGCATGAGACAGTATGTCAGTGTTCGTAATCACCATGTTTTTGTGTGGACCCTCAATGAAGTTGGGTATTTCTGGATTTAATTTGAAATGAAAGGTCAAAAATATTTGTTTCATACCAGAAGTAAGCAATATAACTGATACTCCTTGATAATACTATAGCAATAATTGATATGTATATTGAATTCAATGATCTGCCAACATTAATGGGCATTTCGTGTTCCACAACCTCGTCCCCCCCCGACTTACTAAAAAAATGTGAATTGTTACATCATCTGAATCCGTTGGACCTTAGTAATCCATGTTGTTCCCAATCTTACATGCAAATTCGGTCGGCATCTGTAAGAAATTCGCAATTAATTTTGTATTTTCTGTCCGTCAACAGACAGAAATTACCCCACAATAGCCTTGTAGCGTGGGAACGAGCAATTGCTCATAACACAAAACCGCCAGATCGGGATCAACTCAAATTTGAGAAAGCTTTTTTTTCTCCTCACAGATATCTAGTAATCAATGAATAAAACAGAAGGTGGTGAATCAGAACAAAGTGCACCTTTAAAGCAACCGGGCACATTTTGTAAAGGGTGCTTCCTCAGTATCTTTAGTTAAAAATTGATGTTTTGCAATGGTTGGATAGGCTTGCAGGTAGTCCCTTACCCCAAAAATATTTTGGTCCAATGCATCTTAATTTTAGCAAAATGAGTTTGTAATAACCCTACTCTGAAGTATTCATTCACTGCAACCATAGGTCACCGCATGAGGGTGTTTTGAATCAATCCCATGATGGCTAGTAATGTGCCATACTGTACTATACTAAACACTTGTCAGTACTTATGGATAAAAAGTTGTTCGCAAGTTTAAGAAAGCGCACCAGACATTTCATTTCATAATTCACGCAAACAACTTCCTTAAGTACTAACACTTTGGGGATAAATGAGCGTTAAAGTCAGGGTTTTTATGTGTTACGAATAGAATTTTTATGTGATTAATGACCGCTATGAGGTGTAATTTCC
The DNA here is from genome assembly GCA_023653785.1 of Ophioderma brevispina. Lineage (NCBI taxonomy): Eukaryota > Metazoa > Echinodermata > Ophiuroidea > Amphilepidida > Ophiodermatidae > Ophioderma > Ophioderma brevispina. Next base: position 8,734 of record JAMKCH010083230.1, read on the forward strand.
CAAAACTGTTGCATTGTGGTACTGACTCAAACATCCCCTCTGGGTCACCAGTAAATTGATATAGAACATAACATTAGGATGATTTCTTTTGGCTAAAACCTGTTGGACCTTTGTAGTTATAAACGTCTCTGGGCATGAGATCATTATGTTTACATAATAAGTGAATTTTAACACATTCGGCAATTGAAAGGTATGGTAGTCCTACATTAAAGGCTCAAAATTATTCTAAAGTGTTTGATCTTACAATAAAGCTCCAGTGTATTTTTCAGTGTAAAAACTTAAGTGTATAGTCTTCCCACGTCCTACTCTATCGTTTGAGAGGAAATTAGAGGAATTTTATGTATAAAAATTATCCTTCAGTGCATGCCACTGTTTGGAAAACTAAGACCAGATTGCACAACATGGTGCAAACTATTAAATCTGGAGGTGAACATCAAAATTTCTTTCGGAGATTTTTGTTTGGCAGAAGAAATGCAATGCACAATTAAAATGTAGAGCTGCTGTCCTTAGCAAATTTCTCACTGCCTATTCTACCATATGTTCATGTTAGAATAAAAGCCTGTAAAATCTCGGTCAGCTCTGTAGATTCAAATCTATGGAGGCGAGTGGGGAAATTAAAGGCTGTAGACTTAGACATTCAACTGCGAAAGATGTGTCAGTATAGAGTTGTAAATTTTTGGATTAGTTTTTGGTAGTGACTGATTTCTTATAATTTGTCAAAAGCGATGTGCAAGTGATTTTACGTAGAACTGTTTGTGCTATCTCAAATGTTAGAATGAAAGAAGCCACTCCTTTCACTTGATATTTTGCTACAGATTCAATGGGACGAGAAGAAGAAAAAATGGGTGAACACTGCAGGTGACGAGGACGATAGCTCCGGGCCCCCACCTCCCCCTCCAACTGACCACGAGCTCAGTGGAGGGCCAGCACCTCCTGTTGCACCCTCAGCAGCTAGTGGGCCCCCTGGTGCAGGCCCTCCAACTGGTGCTCCACCCGGTGCTAACAAATTCTCCAGAAAATTTGGTAAGTGTCGGATGTTTATTTTAGCTCTGATTTGTCACAAAATTGCAGTATGGATTCAAGTTTGTTGTAATGAACTATTTAGCAATCAGTATTCATTCTTTGTAGGACTGTGTAGGTGTGTGTGTATGTGTGTGTGTGTGTGTGTGTGTGTGTGTGGTGTGTGTGTGTGTGTGTGTGTGTGCATGCGTGTACATGCACACATGCTCAATGAAACTCTCAACCCTTTTGAAATGCTCTTTTCACAGACTACAGCCGTAGATTTTTATGAAACTTCATGCATTTATGAAACTTAGCTGGAATGAACCTTGGGTGGGGCTACGTCAAAGGTGGATACAACTGGGTCATAGGTCATGTGGGGTCAGTCAGCATCATTCTTGAATTATGCACAAAATAGTACTACTTTTTCCAAAAGTTGTGCAAAGTAATCATTGACATGTGGGTCATATGGATGTCAAGAGATTTGGGGTGAAAGGTCACTTAGGGTTTTTGGGTTCATGGCAGCCCTTCATATTCCTTTTAAATAGTGATTGTGAAAGTAGAAAATCAACAATTTTGGGGGTTGTTGTGTGGTGTTGTTTTCTCCAGTATGGAAGAAAATGCACAGTGCTTTACTATTTAGGTTTATGTGTAGGTTAAAAACTGTGGTAATCTGTGCTCTCTGACCCTTCAAAATACAATGCAATGCATGCCTATTCATTTATTAAGTTACCAAAGTGCAATTCCAAACTCTATAATCACTGTCAGAATTTCTCAGGCAAGCCGAACGCACGCAATGTAGTTTGCAAATTAAAGCGCAGTATAGGCGCACGCCTCTCAGCCAATTACTAAATCGTGTGACGCCTATCAAGAACTTACTTGTGCTTCCGGGTTGGCGCACATCACACTGCGCGTACCCAAATCTTGCCTGAGAAATTCTGGCAGTGATTATAACTGGAGCTCAAGTTAGCATGCATTTCACACCAGGCCATAGAAATAACTTGAGTCATAGGTGCAACATGGGATCTCTCACTTGTTGATGAGGTCAAAGGTCACATGCCAAGGTCAAAGGTCACATGCCAAGGTCAAAGGTCACATGCCAAGGTCAAAGGTCACATGCCAAGGTCAAAGGTCACATGCCAAGGTCAAAGGTCATGTGAGGGCAAGTTGAAAGATTGGCTGAAAATGTAAAATTGACCTCCATTGAAAAGTTGAAGTTCAAACTTGAGTCATAGGTGCAACATGGGATCCCTCATTTTTTGATGAGGTCAAAGGTAATGTTCCCATTTCAAAGGTCATATGAGGTCAAGTTGTAAGATAAGCTGGGTGGCCCACAGCTTATATTCTTTGAATATAGCGAGTGCGAAAGCCGAGAACCAGGAAATTCTAGGTACAAACTACAAAAAAAATCTGAGCATATGACTGAAATTTTCTTTGAATAAGAACTGTTTGTTCAACATTAATAGGGTATTTAAAGTTGTTTTGTAGCAACAAGAATAGCCTTTGGACATACTTAAGTTTTGTATTTAACCAAGAAATATTTCAAATACAGCAATTTCTGTGGCATTTTTTGTTTTAAAAAAATGAATTTTACAAGTCATCCCAATGTGGCCACAACAAAGTTCATAGTGCTAACTGCATCCATATATTTGTTGTGATTTTATCCAGGTCGGGGTAATTATGTTGATATCTTCAACCAAGGGAGCACAATGCCAGCTAAGAGTAGTGGTCTTCCTCCTCCCAGCAAGATCTTTGACACGCTACCAGCTACCAATGCAATGCCGACTAACTTCTTTGTTCCTCAAGGAGGTAAGACCAGTCGCGTGATATGACATGTTGTATTTTTCTGAAACAAGCTTGCAAGAATCTTAGAAGCTGCGGGCTGAAGGGCTTGTTTATATGGAAGGTTGAGCTTTAAATTTGTGGCATATCCAATAAAAACTATTATTATGCATCTGAAGTTCTGTGGTGCAATAATGCGTGCGAGTAGCGAGAGTACCGCCCAACACCATGAACCAATACCGGCAAAAAGATTGGATGGAAACTTGTACCAGCAAAATACTTTTTTATTTAGTTTTTGAAGTATTTTAAAACTATTTTGTCAAGTCTGCTTCTTGCATAATAATAATAATATTGGATGACTTTTTCAGTTAACAGAAAATATCGCCCTCGCCAAGAAAAAATTGGGCTTGTCTTCGACTCGCCTGATATTTGATTTAGGCTCGGGCGATACTTTCTGTTATCAACCTCAGCCATCCAATATTATATAAATATTGAAATTAGAGATAATTTATGTATTTGATGACAACACACAGAATAAGTACTGATCAATGCTTGCTTCCAACATTATCTAAATTCCACAAGTACTGTATGTAAAGTACATAATGGTAAACTTCAAATATGTTTACAGTTTAGTGGGTTCAGGTGATAAATAAATGTTGACATTTATATAGTGCTTTTCACAATGTATCAAAGCTTTACATTTATTACAAATGCCCCCTAGGCTACTCATACCTTTGGGCGGTGCTCATTGGACAATAGTCCTAACAGCTCCCCATTTTGCATTGCACCTGGTGGAGAGAGGCAAGCGAGGTAAAGTCCTTGCCCAAGATCACACAGCTGGCCTCCAAGCGAGACTCGAACTCCAACCCTTTGGGTCATGAGTTGGTCGTTTATCCCTGGACCCTTGCCCTCTAAGTGATAAACAGTTTGATGATGCACTGTCATCTTGGTATATTTTTGATGTTTTAGGGGTTGATCAAGCAGATGAAGCTGGTGCAGGTCAGCCTCATGGTCGGCATCCCCGCATCCCGCTCACAGACGCCGGCCAGTCAGCGCAGCAGACAGACTCGGGGGCCACAGACACAGGCAAATGAGCCACCACAAGTAAGCTTGCAATTACCTCTTTACTATACTTCTTAATCAAAAGTACTTGTAATTTGCCTATGTTCATTGAAAATGCAGAAAGTGACAGATGGTATCGGTAGGCAGGTGAAACTCTTTACAAATGACAAAAGATGATCTGAAATAAAAAAGTGGGCCACCAAGTGGTACACACTTTAAATTAGCACTATTTTTGTTAGCAGGTCCAGGTTTTTCTTGAGGGCCTGCTACTGGTAGCCTGGTAAACTACCTGTCCCAGGGCTAAACCATCACTCCATCGGGTTTCGTTAATGAAATCCGATGAGGAGGGACGCTGGTTACGCTTGTAGAACTAAAAAGAAGATCTACCTAACAGGGCATCGTCTCTGATAGCTAATGGCGGCCATCCAGCCACATTGACGTCATGGAAGGCATCAGGTCAATTATCTTTGCTCCGATAAATCCTCACACAACAATATTGCTGAGTGTGAAGTGAGGTGATCTGACCACACCCTTTAGCAGCGGGAAAAAACTGGATAAAACTTTGGTTTTACTACTTACTACTACTTCATTGCAGTATGGCTGAGTCTAATTGAAGTAATTTATAAAAAATGCAGTGTGTCCTGAATTTGCCTTATTTTGTAGTTATCAGGATATGTAGATAATTTTCTCTCTTAATGTGTCAAATGCTGTTTTTATAGTTCGGAACGTGTACTGTTGTAAACTACTAAATTATTTTAGTCACCGTAGTCACCTTTTAAGTATTGTATCCATACAATTCCTACTTTGTACCATCCTCTCCATTCCCACTTTTTAACCATTAGTCTACATCCTCACAGAACGCACCACATATGTCTACGACCTATTAGGCATGAGCCACGGCGTCTTTGACTGATTGAGTGCCGTATCCCAATGTATTTAGGTTCCCTTGCATCAGTCTAGTATGTAGAGATGGTGCATATTAGTTACCTTAACCTTCCCGTAAATAATAAAATTAAAACCTATTTAATACTTTCAAAGAAATAACAATTCAGATGTGATTCCAAACTCTTTAAATAACCTGCTGAAATGTAGATCAATTTGAGATTTACACAAAATGAACAAAATGAATCATCATTCTCTGCGGGCTTTTTTCTTTGAAATTATGTTTCAGATGATTTATGCTTTCTTCTGCACCTCCACATAATGGCACCAACATAAAATATTTTATCTGTTTATTGTGCGGAGAGAGTGGTTCCCTATTTGGTGATGAACAAAGTGTATAACATGCATTTTGTTCATCGAAAAGTCAAAGAGGAATTCAGAGTTTTGAACCTACCTATCAAAAACCTTTAAATTAAAGCATGTGGCATTGGTGGATGCCCTGAAGGATGTTAAATATCTCAGCTTGATCACTTAAGTGGATTTACATGCATGCCCTTTCAAAATAGACTGGCAGACTAAAAGAAAAAAGTGTATGCCTTCTAGCTGATACGCTGGAAAGCAGATTCAATTTTTTTTAATGTGCTTCTAAATTTCCTGTTTTTGCCCTTCTCCCAGTTTTTCAACCCCAATGGCTTCGGCATCAGCAACACGGAAGCAATAATACTCCCTCGGGAATGGGATTCCTGGAGGCCCTCAGGAGCAGACCACCCCCTCAGCAATGCAACAAGTACAGCAGGTACAGCAAGAGGAAAATGTAAGTCACCCAATTTAATGTTAACTTAAGTTGTATGAAGAGAGGTATATAACATTTGTAATATCTGCTGTTAATTCCAGTATAGTTGGTGTAGAGGAAGTTGTCATGTATCCCTATCCTCATGGAATTGAATTACCTATTTACCTTAATTTTAATATCTTGGTACTGTGGTGTTGGATCGTTTTGCATGGATTCACAGATTTACAGTTTTTAACCCTCTGATTCAAGTTTGAAGCACATCTTAGTTCAAGTGTTTTAATAAGTGCATTTAAAGGTGGGTGACTCGATCAACACCCTGTCTACCCCCCCCCCACCACCACCACCACCACCACCACACTATACCCCATCAAAACTGAGAGTTTGGTATCAGATCAAAACCCAGTGAATTTTTAGGCTCAGGTAATGTTTCCATATGGTGTGATAAACAAAGACATCTCCAGATGTGGTCAACCACATTTATTAACACACACACACACAGTCCTATGGCTCAATTTAATACACGTTTTGCTTGTACTATTACACTAAAAAAATTTATTTGGACGTTTTGTTGATATGCTTCCATTTTGTGAAAAATAGGACCATGATCAGATCACCCACCTGTAAAATGCATAATGAGGTTTGAGATATTGTGAGGAATATTTCTTAAATGTTGGCTTATTACTTGGTATAACATGGTATAACCTTTTGAATAACCAATAAAAATAGGCCTTTTATATATCAACATGCACTTAAGCCTTTCTTACCTTATCTCTGATTGGCTAATTGTGATCCATCTCATCAAAAGGTTTCTGTCAGCTGTGACCATTCCTCAAGCTATTCACAAATACCAGGCAGTCAGAACCTGTGTTGCCAAACCCACAATTTTGGTAGCCCAATTAGGCGACTTGGGAGGGCTTATCGCGACACCCAAAATTTTTACTGCGATTTCTTGGCCAAATTTTTAATACTGGTTTCTATGGGACTTCTGGTGGTGCCCGTGACTTTTTAGCAATTTGGGCGATTTTCCGACCCCATTTACCGTGATTTGGGCAAATTATTTTTGCAACCCCGGTCAGAACAGGTGGGATGCTGCATACAGAGAAAGCGGCAGTAATAGGAATGCAGAATTTTGACTGAATGAACTTGGTAAAATACAATATAATTAACTGAATTGTCACAAAAATTATATTATATTTGGTCATTTCATTATGTTCAAGATTTCACAGTAGGGTATCCCAAGGCTACTTATGTAGCCACAAACTCCCTCCCAAGTAATGTTGAATATGCAGAAGATTATCTTAGATTTACTGATTTATTTCTCTTTATTCCGGGAACAGGCAAAATTATTTCTATGCCTGTATTTTTTTTTATTGTACCAAGTAATAGATAGTGTAATGCAATTCTTGTGGCAACCAATAGAACTCCAATTAGGGTAAAGTTTTTCATCCTCTCCCCACTTTATTAAAGAATTTAATGATTTAATTAGGATGGTTTTTGCAGGCGCTAATGAAAGGAGGTGTGTCACCGCCGATTACCTGCCTTCTTTTGTGCTGATCATACCTATATTTTGTTCATCAGCTAATAGGCAAAAAGTATTTTGTTTGTGTTTATCCGCACGTTGAAGTAATTCCGTTTTACACTCGTTGCTTCTTTGCCATAAGTGTGCACCATGCGTACATTACGCACTGCAACTACTGCAGTGGTGTTGCTTGCAGTTGCGTCTTTAGTATTCTATATCAAGTCGCGGGTGAAGATCTGCCTATTTGGTGATGAACAAATTATAATTGCCACGGGTGCATACTAACACTTGTATTTGTTCTCTCCTTGAGTTGACAGGGGTTCGTGATGCATCTTTTTATTCTTTCAAGCGTTTTGAATGTAACCGGCCTTTATTCATGTGCACTGTGGTTCCAAGAAGAGCGCAAGCATTTCAGGGTTGCACAACACCCCAAAACCCAGCAACATCACAACCAACTCGAGTCCGAACAAGTTTTTTGATGACTTTATGTATTAAGTACCATGAGGAAAGTAGTGAACTTTACTTAACACAGGCGCTCAGTAACTTCATCATTATTAACTTAGTATCTGAATACGTACCATCTTAGAACCTTCTTTTCTAGCCATGAAGAGACGGTGATCTGCAAGCTACCAGTCTAAGTAGCATTCAATTTTGCAATGGTTTACGTAGGCAGGTACAGGTTATGTAGAATAATGGGTTAAGGTATTTTTTAGTTGGTATTTTGTTTTCATGGTACGAAAGATAACTTCTTTTTACAATGTTGATTTGGTTTGAAGTTTTTAACTTATACGTAACGCTAGTAATTCCCACTTTGTAAGTAATTGTCCTTTGAAATTGATTGGATCATATTGAAAGGAAATCATCATTGTCATCAATCAATACTTTAAAGGTTGCCATTTTTCTTATATTTTTTTTTGGCACTTTGCAAAATTGTGCTTGTTTTATCCCCGTAGGCTAAAAGCAGAGGGGGCTATTGTAAAGGCGCGAATGTCTGTATTGTGCATGTTTGGGTTAGGTTTTCGTAGGTTTGTCGTTTTCAGCAGGTCGTTTCGAAAAGTTGAAGTCCGATTTAAACCAGACTTGGAGGTTTATGATGGCAGTAGGGGTTTTCCCTTTTAATGGACTAGCTCACATTCACAAAAACATATTTGCAATTTTAATTTTTGCAGAAGTGCTCGTGTGCAAAAAATGTGGAAAATTAACATAGCGCTCTAATTACCACTTGTAATCTATTAAAATAGCAGTTTTTTAATCCCTCTGCTTTGCGAGGGTTCGCATGTCTGTATGTGGTGTTCCAGTTTGGTTATAGTTTTCGTTTTTTGTGTCTCCTAAGAAAAGTTGAAGTCCCCGATTTAAACCAGACTTGGGTAAAGGTACAATAGGTGGTTCCTTCATATGTGGATGTGTGTCAAAGGTCATGGACCAAATCAAAGGTCATCTGAGGTCATGTCCCACTGCATCTTGCAAGGGGGATGTCGCAAGTTTACTTACTTGCATATTTTTAACTTTATTTCGGGAAAGAAATGGATTTGGAAGCTGAAATTTCGTGACAACATGATAAATATATGGCCTGTCATCTGATATCAAAATGAATACTACTTCCGTGTAAATCATGGACTCCAAAAGATGATTGACCAGCACCTTTAACCACATAAAACATGAGTTCATATTCATCATTTTCCTCATCATTCTGTAATCAAATTATTTCCCATCATTCAATGCACTGGTGTATTTGATGTAGGTCGATCATGCCAAGAGGGGGGCTGTGATGTAAGCATGGCTTTTCATTGTTACTTGAATACCATGGTTGCAATGGTTGGTAGATTTGCTGAGTACTGCACTTACCACTCACACAGGTAAAATGGTAGTATTAAAATTCTAAACACTTCATCAAATTTAGGTAGAACGTATCATCTCACATTGTATTCATGACTGATCTAGCCTCCTTTAAAATGTAGAAGCAATCTGTGGTGAGTGAATAGTTGATCCATAGGCCTGGATCAATATATATATTATTTTCTGTCATGCTATGTCGGAAGCACTTCTATGCGACCTGTCGATACACTTTTGATAATTATACATTTCAAGTGCTAGGCATAACATAACAACCAGTCCGCACAATGCAATGTCAATAATATCCTTGTTTACAGTGCTTTTCATGTTCAAATTGTAGAATATTACCCCCCAAAGAGTTGGAACTAAAGTTAAATTCCAAACATTACTCATGCTCCTTACAATCATTTTCCATGATTGCGAAAGACACTAACCATTACTTGGGATGAAATTGAAAATGTTGTACAAACTCTTTAATGTCTTCAATCATGTCCGATTAGTACAATCCAAGTTTTTTGTTACAAAGGTGTATACTACAGTGTGTGTGATGGGAGTAATCTCAAAACATGTAAAGGCATGCTCGTGGTGGGCAGTAATTACTTACATGGATATAGCTGTACAATAATTCATCTTCAGTGGCTCTTTTGGCGAACTTGAGGGTGTTTGCGACAACAATGCTGACTACCCATATGCCGCCATTAGATACTTGTTGAGCTTTAGAATTTTCGATCATAATCTATTCTTGGTAACCCTGACGTTTGTGTTAAATTGACACCACCATTGAGTAATTTGCCAGTCAAAGAAATCACATGGATATTCCCTACAGTAGATACTTACTATACTCGATAACAGGTCTATGATCACATATCATACATTTACGTAGATCATGAATGAAGAATTGTTTTAATTGAGTTATTTATGATTAAAATGACATTTCAGAATGTATTTTTGTCTGGGAAATTATTGAACAGATTATTAAAAATTGAGTGTTAATCGTTATTATACCTAACAAAGTTTTTGATATGGGATCTTGAGAAATCAAGATAACATTTAATTTTTTTGATAATATAAGTTAGCATACATGTTAAGGTGGTTTTTTTTTTTTTTTTAAAAAAAAACTTTGTCGGTTTGTTTGTTGTTTAATTGAGAACTAGTATTTTATTTTTGCAGATTCTGTTTAAAAGTGTATTACTTATTTTTCATGCCTGACAATTGGTGGTTCTTTGCATCTTTTTATTTCATCTCTTTTATTAACCTTTTTGTTTTGCTCCACCCTGATATTCCCCACCAACCACCCCCATCACTGCACAACAATCTACTGTTGCCATGGTTACCTGCGCTTGTTCGTTTCTCCTCCTCGTTGTCGCGCCTCCATCTCCATGACCTCCCTGTCTCAGGAAGTGAAGCCAACACTGAAAAAATCAGGTACAGGTATATATTATAAGCTCACTTTATTCATTATGTCATCTTCATCACATCTCATATTACGTATATTCATGTACAATACCAATTGCTCACCGTAGGTTGCTTGGCCAAATCTTCGGCCTGTTAGTCATGCTACTACTATAGTCTTGTTCAGGGTTGAAGGGATTGGGACCACTTCAGGTAGTATGTTTTACCACATCCAGCTGTTGTAGAACCGCATATAGTGAGGGACAAGTGAAGGAAAATGGTGGATCCCACATGTATGTGTTAACTTAGCATATTGCTTCTGAAATTGTTTTTAGGGTGTTCAATTATACATTTTTTGTATAATTGGAAAGTTTGGTTTGAGCAAAATTGAGCGGCCAATTTAAATTGCTCCCTGTTATTATCGAAGATAGAGCACTTAATTCAAAGGTATCCTGTTGTATAAATATAGGTAATGCAAGCGGAAAGTTTATAAGAACCGATGGAAATCAAGTTTGCACACTGTAGATAGGCCTTTTGAGATTGTTTGGAATAGCAGTTAGCCAATTTCACCGCAATTTTAACAAATTTCACATACTTAAAACTCTGTCATTGCACTTTCAAGGATGTGAGAGTATCACCATACGTTTGCAATTGTTTCCATTCAGTAATATTCTTGAAATTTGCACAAGTTGCTTTTTTTGTAATCTTTCAAGCAGCATAATTTAACTCACTAATAATTTTTGTGTGGCTTAATATTTGTATTTCCTTGTCAACTTGTGAAATCCGTCTGGCAAATATAGTTTTACAGTTGTATGTTTTTTGCGGTTTTGGCTTGTAGTTCACGAAGGTCATCTTAACTTTAACCTGGGTTTAAACCACTGTTAGTCCCTTCTGAATAGACCTTTTTCCTCCACCATACCTTGAAGTTTAAAGCATATAGCACATTTTTTTGAAGGGCGCCCCAAATTTGTCAAAAATTTGGAGATTTTTGCGATGGGTTTGCATTGGTAACTGGCTTTAAACACTGTAACCGTGAATTTTAAGCTTCGAAAGTGGCTATTGGTCACAAACGAAGGAAATTTTGTCCTAGAATAATTATTATTCGGGATCCCCGTAATAAATCAACGGGCTGCTGGAACGGCCTTCCAATGTGAAATAGCCGTGAAATAGCGCCATGTACGTGTCTATACGCTCATCCCCATTTTATTTGTTTTAAGAGTTCGGTCAGGTGAGTCAAGTTAGAGGTTTTTTCCTCGAGGTGACTATTTCATCATGGGACGGACATAAACATAGCTTTCCAGCTCTGCCGTTAGTCCAATCTAGATAAACCAATTCTAATTAAAAATCGCTTATTTTGTGATAAATAACGCATTTTTTAGCAGTCTCGTTCGCAGGTATATTAGTTTCCTAGACAATTAACCAACGTAACTGTGCAAAAATAGCAATTTTTGAAAACTTGGGGGCGCTCTTCATTCAAAAAATGTGCCAATATTTGTCTTTCAATGTAACAGATATGGAGGCCCTTTCCAAACCATAACAGGAAATTTCTCACCCCTACTGCAGCCACACTTTCAGAGCATGTCGATAGCAAAAAAGTCCATTCATGAAGCACTATGCCTATGATACACGTGCCCGCGCAGCGTGCGACTGGAAAAATCGCTAGTGAAAAAACGCTCGTATGCGTGGTATCAATCGCTTCCAGCGTCAACGTCGCTGCAAGCGTCGGAGTGATTGAGTTGAATAAAAGTCAACTGGCTTGTGTCAAGGCGTCAAGTCGCTTGGGTATGCTAGCGACTTATTGATTAAATATCGGCAGTCGCTTTTCCAAACAGCGACGGAAGTGATGCATAAAAAATTGCTATGCTGCTTGCGATTGCTTAGTATATCATGAGCATAACCCTGGTTTAAATCTGGGTTTAAAGTTGGACTCCTTTGAGCAATTGATATTTACAGTTTTGTGGTTGGTAGTTCCAAATGGTTACACATTAAACCCTATGATCCGTATGCACAAAAAGTTAGACCAAGTTTAAAGTTAAATTTAGTCTAAGTCAAAATTAGTTTTGTCCAAAAATAACAGTTATTTACGTTTTCGTCATGAAGTAACTAGCAAATTTTAAAGATTACAATGAACATTTCAAATAAATACAAAATACCTCACATTAATACAAAGGAAAATGTCTTTTCTGGTGGGATTAAATTACACTTAGACCAGACCTGGTCTAACTCTTTTGTGCATACGGACCTATGAGTCAAAAACTAATGCAGGCTTTTAATTCCATTGCTCTGAAGTTAACCATGGATGAAAAGCGGAAAAAGTTTCAAAAATTTAGTTTATACACTGGGCCATAATTTCTGTTACATGGCACAAGCGTGCGACTTTCACTGCGTGTACTGTGCCTTCATTCAATCAGATGATGTGCCATTTTGGCAGGCATGCAAGCGTACTTGGCAACATTTAAAAGGAATGATGCCCGCAACTATAATATAATATCATGTCCAAATATCTTCTGGGAATTTTTTTTGCACCATGTTGGTTTGGTAGGAATGTGTGCATTTACTGAAATAATTTCAATTTGAATTAGGAGAGCAATTGTCTCTATATAATCTGTTTGTCTTATTGTGTAGTTCAGTATTAACAGGCTAGTACAGTTCATGGGGTTGGTAACAGTAGTCTTAACTATAGTATGACTAGTGCTAAATTGGTGGAATATAGTCAGATTTTGTTCATATGCCTGTTGAAGAAATCCCATTTTATGAACATCTTTGCACAAATGTACACATAAATATAATTAATGCTTACTGTATGCTGTGGTGCAATTACTGCTTTGGTCGATCAAAAATGCTGTTTTTAGTCACTTCAAGATGTTCCGCTTTAGCACTAATCATACTATAGTACCAGGCTGGGCACAGGATCATCTCTGCAGTAGAAGGTATAGAAGGTATAGAGATTGGTGTAATAGCCAACTAGCAGGGCTGATTATTTTCAATGCAAAAGCAAAACAAATGAACTCACTAAAGTGCATTCCAACATACCGAGATCAAAGCATTGAAGGTAGAGTCCATTGAAAAAATATTCAAATTGAAATTAAACCATATGACATCACATTCCACTTAATGACCTGTAAAGCTGACTCAAGAGATTTTTTAAATATAATTTTTAAAAAAAAAAAAAAAAAAAAAAAAAAAAAAAAAAAAAAATTTTACCTAAAATGCTTAATTCAAAGTTAGAGATGCAATCTAGTTTTTCGTTTTCATCTGTAACATCTAGGCACAGTATACAGTGCCATAGAATTGTGTATAACAAAATTTCCGGATCCGGAATTTTATAACAAATTGTGATTTTCTATATGAAAGACTTAGATTTGAGCTTAGTTATTTCACACAGTGATTAGTATATGGACAAGCATTATGTATATGAAAAAACACGATTTGTAGAAAATGAGTGCGCCCTCATCGGGAAATCGCCTTTAATGGTTGTTTCATTGTGTGAAACTGCAGGAAAAATTAATAGACTTTTGGACTGCTAGCTGATAGGAGTGACATCACTGCCGCTATTCATTTTGCACCTGGCATTATTTTTTCCTCAGATTCAATTGGGGGAAAACAAATTTGGTCAGCAACTGCATTTTCATTTTTTTTGTTTTCCTTCTTGCTCTCTATACATGTTTAATGCAGTCACATGGGTTCTACCTTTTTTAAAGATCATGATCACAAATCTAGGCTTAAGATTTACGGGTTAGAATTAGGGTTAGTACTAGGGTAGTGGTCTAGATTGGGCGAGTTACATTTTTTGTGATGCTTGTATGGAGGTAAGAATGTCAAAATCGAGTTATGTACATTCTGAGTATAGACATTCACTTTTTTTTTTCAATCCATTATTTTTTTTATTTTTTTTATTCATTTTAGTATTTTTTCAAAAATTTTTTCTTGCTGCACTTGCTCTTTAATTCCTTTTTATGGATCAAAAAGTGCACAGTGAACCCAACAAGGGCCAGTGAAAGTTGATCACTAGTTGCCTGTTTTCCACTGGCATCCAATTTGTCCTGTTTGCCAAAACTGTCATTATTTTGTTTTATAAAAAAGTATATATTTTCTAACAAACTTGCATGAATACTAAAGATTATTTGCAACTCGAAATGTCAATAATTTATTTTGAATTATTTTGACAGATTGTCTTTTACAATGCAAAGATAGTTTGATGGTGATTAATTGAAGTTTATGCACATTTTTAACAATTTTCCCTCAATGAAACAGTCACATAAGTTTTGTACCCATGATTTAAACTGTTTACTGTTTATAATACATGTGGTGTTGTAATTTGTGAAACATTGCCTAAAAGTACTGTCCTACATTTTTGAACTTGAAATAATGAAACTATCTCAAATAAAGAAGTTGTTTTTTGTCACCTGTAACTAATCCCGTACAAGTGAAATTGGCATCCTATGGATTGACCTTCCTAGGCCTAGTTTTAAAGAACCAACATAAGAGGCCTACACAGCCAGGTGTGTGTGGCTTCCTCCTTCCGGTTGTTCCATGAAAGATTGAAGGTGCATTATTTCCTGTTTAACTTTTTCCTGATGCATCCACACCTTGTCCTTCAATATAAAAATTAACAGTAGCTTATGAATTAGAGGATAAATCTATAGAATTTTCTATGTGGTCCAAGTGTCATCAGTTGGTAGTCCAGATTGGCAATGAGCAAGTCAGTTGAGAACGTATGAGTTAGATCAAAATTTTTAATGTATGTACCGGGCTTTTTTAAGCACGATACATGACGGTAAAATGAATTGATTCTACGTGACGTTTTAAAAAAAACAAGAGCATGTATGAGCTCTGCACATGAACAGTTGATGCGATCAACATTTTAGCTTATTTAGCAAATGCCAATTTGGCTAATTCACGTATGAATTCAGAATTATCTCTACTACTAGTCTGAAATCAGTGTTGCATCAAAAAATGCTTCTGTACCTTGAATGTTAGAGATACATGAGTTGAAAGCAATTTATTAGCTTGACTAATTAATGTCCTTACTAATTTTTACCATACGTTAGTGAAGCTTTACAAGACCATCAGGACTTGTGTTTTACCTTTCCAGTTGGCATTGAATCTCAATCTTATTCAGGGGGCGTGGTTTATCATGTTAACAAGACATTTGATTGGTTTAGGTCAAAGCTCCGCCATCCATTACTGGTAATAGATGGATAGTGCGTTCAGCAATTACGCGGTGTAGCCTGACACCACACGTGCGTTTATAGTGCGTCTTGCATGTCGCGTTGGTACGCAAATGCAATTTACGCAGCGTGACGATCACCACGCGATGATTGGTTCCTTGGATTGAAACATTTGTTTTCAAGAGGGGTGTAATTATTTAAATGAATAAAAAAGAATGATGTAAGAATATTTTTGACAAATAAAAATTATGTCATATAAAAAGCAAAAAAAATACACAATTCTAAATAAGAATGAGAATAAAAGATGAGATTTGTTGTTTGGACAATCTTAGATGGTGTCATAATGGATGGGCATCCACGATATTTATCGTGGTGGATACCGGCTGCGCCGGCATCCACCACTCAAAATTAATTGGGGATTGCCCATCCATTATGACACCATCTAAGATGGCCAAAACAACAAATCTCATCTTTTATTCTCTAATTATGAATATGTAGTTGACTATTACCTTAAGGGCAAATTTCAATGTAGGAAATATACCATTTGATTGATGGGGGTAACACCTCACGCATCCACCCCACACATTCATCATCCATCTATCATTGACACTACTCACCTCTCACTTGTGCTTGCTGTGTGAATCCATCTTTCTCTTTTTTTTGTGTGTGTGAATTGGCTTAACACTATATGGGGGTCCATGTGCCCACCCAGGATTGTTGTTTTCCGTAACCATGTTATTAACGCTAATTATTTTGCCCAAGATTTTAGTAATTGTCTATAACATAATACTAATAAAGCATTTTGTGGTGCTATTCACATTTATTTGCCCCTTAAATATACTGCCCCGTACTTTTTTGTGGGGGGCCGCCAGCAGAGCTGGCAGGACCACTTCGCAATCCATGGTGCATGTGTATGTATCCATGTTTAGTATGTTTTGTATGTGTGTCACTAAACTAAATGTTATACACGCACACAGCTTATATTCTTTAAATATAGTGACCGCGAAAGCAGAGAACTGCAAAATTCTAGTTTAATTTTTATTTCAGCAATGTAATTGTATTTATATCCTACTATTATGAACCAAATTGTTGGAAAAAGTCCTTTGGGAAAGTGATTTTTCGTTTTTTGGGCAGAAGCAATTTCTTTGCATCATAGAAATTGTTTTTGGACTGCCATTTTGAATCTGTGTAACCGATTTTCATAATAGCGCACATGCAACATCAAATTTATTTTACGAGTGTTGTTTTTGGGGGCATGAAATACATTGTGTGTACATCGATTTTGGTAAGTTACATGATCTTGATTGAAAATTATATTGATTTTTGTGAGCCTCAATGTCTGTACATGAATATGCCATCATTCTGGGGGTGTGGTGGTTGCATCCCCCCCCCCTACCAAATTCCACAAAGGGTGAAAAGGTCCACTTTTTGCTGAATTCTTTTGATAAAAAGGACCAAAATTTATAGAAATTTGACAAAAAATTCAACTTTTGAATGATGAGATTTAATTATAAGGTTTTAAAAAAACAAAAATATGTGACCCGGTTCGAAGTTTTTTCGTTGCAACTGTTTCGGGTTGGTAATAAAAGGCACCAGTTTATACAAAAAAAATTCCTACACATCATCGAGTTTTCTTGGGAAATGCGAAGTCCATGTCCTGTGTTTTGAAAATGGCAGCAGTGCGTGACCTGATGTTTGGTGTAATCCATGACATCGTTCCTTTGGAAGACTTTTGCTGGCTGCGTGAATATTAACTTAAGTAATATTTAGTCTCAGTCATCACATTTGTACTTTTTTTTCCTGAAGTATGTATCTTGTATTCCTGGTCTGGCCATCCAATTTAAAACCCTACAGTGGAGGGAATTGTGCACAACATATCGTTGTTATATGATAATTGTTTGTGTTAATAGCAAAACATTGATGATACTGGCAAGTGTAAAACCTCAGTGGTGATTTTTCAGCCAAAAGAAAGTATAATGAGCAAGCTATAATGCATAGAAACAAGGTTTGTTTTGTTTAGTCTTTGAGGAGAAAACTACTGTTATAATGTTCCTAATTTTACTTTACGAGTATCCACCTTTATAAATTAACTGAGTGAACTTTCAAATGTTTTTTTTGTGTGTGTTTGCTTGTTTTTATCCAACATTGTCAACTATCCCTGAAATTAGACAATTGCTTAGTCACACTACTCCCTCACTTTGGATTTCTTGTATCAACCTGTATTTACTTTCAACAGCTTATACTGTATTTGCAGTATGGCAATACTACCAATGCCAACTGCATACTTGTCTCAGATGCCAGAGCGCCCACCATTGACAAATAATATGCAGCAGGAGTTAGAGACGTTCAAAACTAACATTCCATATTAGTTTTTCTATCCATAAACTATATATAGGGGTGTATGTATCTGTTTGGATGTTATTCTTTGAACAGTGAATACAGACATGTTTAGGTCTCTGTTCACATTAGAGCTCATTGAAAGGTCTGCCTATGGGATAGTAGGATGTTTTAGAGGTGCTAATTTTACATGCTTTTATAAATTTTAAAACGTTCTGCAGTTTTTTTAATTTGCTTTTTTCAACTGCTTACACAGTAAAACTCTGTGGGTCAATAACATTTGCAGGCTTTGAAATTTGTGGTTTCAAAGTTAGCAAAAAATCTAAAAATTCATTATAAAAAAATTTCTGCTACGCACCCTGCTTTGGCAGGTACAATCACTGTTTCCGTTCACAACACAGAGAATTGGGCCCCCATAGTGCACATATAGCAAGTAACATCTTATTGCCGCTTGTTCACTTGACAGATACTTCTTATACCCTTGCTCCCTGTGCATTTTTTTTTTGTGTGTGGGACAATGTTTCCAAAGGAAGGCAACTGTTGCATATCATCTGACAGTTGCCAGTAAGTTGTACGTGACCCATGACATAATATTTGCTGGGGGGGTTCACTCTTTTTGAGGCTGAAAGTGTCAGCTCTGTCATAAGAAGTTTAACTTGTTTGCTTTATTATAATAGTGTAAAGGGCAGTATGACTTTTCTATACCTCCATCTGGCAATATGATACAGACTTCGATATAGGTCAGAGGGTCATGGAAGGCTGAAGGGTCCAAACTTTCCAAGGGCTCCGATTCAAGTTGCATCCATCCATCCTCCTCATCTCACAAGGATAAAACAAATTCATGTTAGTTTTCACATAGCTAGAATTTAATCAATAATGGATTTGAATTAAAAGTCCGAATCATAATTAGGTCAGTGACCCCTATGATCTCTGGGGTGACCCCAAACTAATGTCACTGTAGCTATTTGGCCCTTCATGAACGTCATACCAATTATCAAAACTATGGCACTCTACATTTTCTTAACCCTTGTATTTGGTATTGAACACTGATATGGTAGAAGTTTTTAACTTGATTTTTGGGGTATTGAGAAAATTAATTTGACCCCTGTATGACTTTGGCCTCAACCATCAAAGTCTGTGGGGGTTGTCAGAGTGGCTGGAAAAGGTAGAGAAGTTACATTTTCTTCCCCATTAACAATGAAAACTGACCCACTCCGGGTCCCCTGGGTAACTAGACATGTGGCTGAATTCTGTTAATGTTCACAATAATGCTCAAAGACTAGGAAATAATAAAGGGTTCGTTAATTCCAGTAACATTGCTAATATAGAAATCTCTGCTACCTAAATAGGTACTGACTTTGTATTCTAGAAAATACCAGTCAATTGTACAGTTGTGTGTAACAAACATCACATACCAAAAGGAATTCATGGACATGGTGTTATATACTTGCAATAGCCCACCCAACAAGGGGAGGCAATAATCCTCAACAAGTACAGTGAACAATGGTAGCAGAATGAAACCTTTTTTATTCCTCACTGTTACACAAAACTCTCTGGTTTTCAATAACCTAACAACTGCAAGTGATTGAGAGAACTGCAGTGCAGGGAAGTCCTTCCCCAGTAGTTTTCTCTCCATGTTATTTTTGGGCCAGTGGTGTGCATTGAAAGGGGTGCTTTTTGGGGATTAATTATAAAGGGTTTGATGTTTTGCAGTCCCATGTCAGATATTGCTAGGCATTGTCTATGCAGCTGCCATTGAATTCTGATTTCCATTATTTTGTGTTGTCCTTCTCTTACATTAACCTTGAATCTTGCTTTGTGTGTTTTAGTAGTGGTGCACTGATTTTGCTTTTCTAATTCCTTCTTGTAGCAAAACATCAACTTCCAAGGTACTCTTTGAATTGTTAACAGCTTGATACTTTTGATAGAAGTAAACAGATCATTATCTTTTACGTGTATTTGAAATAGTGTGGGCATATGGTGCCTTTCTCCTGATTTTGAATAATTTGGTGGAGCAGGTATTTGACCATTTAAAATAGTAGTCACTTCTCATCTGAAACTTTTTTTTTCCCTTTATACAACAACAGGCTGGACAGTCAGGAGGACACAGAGGAACCCAGCACTGCCATCCCACCCCGGCAGCCCCCGTCCACCCAGCCCATTATGTTTAACCCACAGCAATTCTCTCAGCCAAGTGTTTTACCCCTCAGCAGACCCCACGGAGAAGGGTACTGGGCTCGTAGCTTCCAAACCAAGGTAGGACCTACTCTTGCTGAGTTGAAGAAGAAGAGGAGTTAAATATGATCTAAATCAACCAACCAGTTGGTCCGCTTTAAGAAACAGGTCACTCTTGAATATGCTTACCAACGCTATATTTTTGTTTTGTAAATGTGTAGTTTGGGGGGTTGAGAGGCACTTCCACTGGTGCAAATTAATTACATCATGGGTAGTTAAATGAACTCCAGAGCATATGGGTAATATGGGTTAGTTGAAGATGTGTGCAGGGTTGGAAGGTTTTGATGCATACACTGATGTAAACTCCCATGTTGGTGTATTTAGTAATGATCATATTATAATTTTATAAACTAGTGAATTTTCAATATTTTTTTTTTTTTCTTTGAAAAACCCTGTTTGAGCTGATGAAGAATAACACATCGTACCATATATACTCGCATAACTAGGATTGGGTGGGTCATTGTTTTGGACTTATGATACGGTATGGTAAATTTATTTTTAAAAAAAAGGTTGTTTTTGTTTATCTGTATTGAAAAACAAATGACAAAAACATGAATGAACTGTTGTCTATTTCATCGGCATTCTAACATGAAAATTGCTTGCAGAATTACAGTACACTAGAGTGCACTAAATACCCTTCCCATCTACTCTTAGCATGTGCTTTTTTTGATAATGGAATAAAACACATGTTTTACAGAGTTTAAGACACTATCGGTGATTGGCTAAATCAGCAAATCGAAAAAATATCAAAATCAGATTTTTGCATGTAATGTAACAAGTGCAGGTATCCAACTACCCGGCAATGATAAGACCAGAGCAACCTAATAAGGACAGAATCGGAGATTTCAGTCATTAACTGTCCGAACGGACACTTAACTACAACACGTAATCGGAATGGAGAATCGTATCTTGGAACCCTGCCGTTTTCTTTCTCTTCCTTTTTCTCTCAATTCTACAACTGGAAAAGGTAACTTATGGAATTCTTTTACATACTTATTTATTATCCGTCACTTTAGAAGCTTCCTGCAAATTTTCAAATCTTTTCAATCACTGATAGTGTCTTTAAGTTCAAGGGTTATAATTTAATTAAATGCCAAATTGCTCACACAGTTTCCTACTCCTTTTTCTTGCTCAGTCAGTTGTACATCAACTGTTCAAGCAGTTGTTTTAGCGCGTTATTTGCCCCCCCACCTTTATACGTCGCGCGTGCATACGTTCACAAGACGCATGAATCAATGCTCGCGATTTAATGATGCGACTATTGTATGACTCACTGACTTAAGGAAATATAAAGCCAATAGTGGTTAGTTTTTGGAACTTTGTCTAAACAGTAAGAAAGCCCAATTGCAACAGATACTGTGAGAATCTGCTTTTTTTAAATCACAGCCAAAACAACAAAACAACATATTATTTTTTTTATATTCTTTGGTATGAGGGCTTAGTATGATTGTTGAATCTTGAGAATAAAGCACTGGAGAATAAAGCACATGTTTGCAGAGAAGGTGCGATGGTCTTACAGAATTATGCTCCCATTTGCACAGGTTTGCATACCAAGCCTTATGCCTTATTCACATCAAAAGTTCTTAAGCAAATTCACAGGCCTAGCTCCAGTATGCAAAATGCTTTGACTTGTTAGGCATACAAGGTTCTTTCTAAGGCATGCCAATGTGCAGAAGAAATAATGCAGAGATGTAACTTTTCCGGAAATTTCCCGATTTTTGGCCATAAATAAAAAAAAATCCGGAAATGTAAAATTTTTTTTTCTAATTTTTTTTTCAATTTCTGACATCAAAATGTTAATGATAAAGGTAAACTGCATCAAAAATCCAAGTTTTAAGTATAAATTTATTTTAGAGAAGAGGTCTTGAACCCCAAAATCGCGTAAGAAAATACGTTCCTGGAGCTTCATCGGATGCTACGCTAAAGTTTGGCCTTCCCGTCGGTTCAAATTTTGGATTTTCAGGAAATGGGACTAATCCTCTTACATCTCTGTGACTGGTGTGCAAATCAGTGCAGGTGGCTGGTGCACACAGCTGTTTGAGCCCATGCAAATTGCCTTTTATTTTTAGAACAATATTAAGCAGTAGCGACACAATTTTGATAACTGATATAAGTAGGGGTATGCAAGAGCTATTACCTCTAAAAATTAGACAAATCTGTTGTAGGAATCTTGCCATATCTGAGATGAATATAATATGCTCTTTTATTAATCTCAGGCTATATAGGGCTACAAAGGTCATGATCTGTATGTTATAGTGCCCTCTGTGTGCCCATTCTACAAAGAGATCTGTATACAACTAGATTACTAAGAAAAATCATAATTGCCAACAAAAGAAAATGTCATAAAACTTAGACAGGATGTAATTAGTGGAATAAAGCATTCAAAATCAGTCGTCAAGACTGTGTCAATGTTTGTTTTATTCTGGTTTTGTCATCATGACTTTCAACAACTCACCGTACGTATCTCCTTGTACAGGAGCATACCGTTGTTAATTCGTTATCAACCCACAAATTATCATGCCACGCCCAGTGTAGGGTTATCACTGTTCATCACGTTTGGAACTCTGAGTATGCGCAAGGGCACCAGGAGCAAATTGCAAAGCAACAACATACCAAAACTATCGTTTTCCTTTAGATTTTTGCGCTAAAATATATTACGAGGAAAGGTTTCTGTCAAACTGGGAACAATTTAGTATTAAAGTGAGAATAATTATGTTCCTCTATACACAATATTAATAAAGGTTTTGTTGTTGAAAGGGATTCAACATGTTACAAAGTGGTTCCTCACAAATCAACTCTGCATCCGATGCATCTGCATATTTTTTTCCCGCTCAGGTGGCTTTACGGATAAAATACGTGGAAGCATGGATGCATCATTTTTGGTTTGTGATGAACCACTCCGTAATACATTTGAATCCCTAATTCAAATAGCTGTGTGCATGGATAGAGAACAATTGAGCAAGAGGTGACCGGATAAACATAACTGGGTTTAATGGTGTCAATTGATTTTGCCTAACTCTTTTACACTGTGAAGTTTCAAATGAATTATGCCAGGAATAACTAGAAATGCAAATTAGATGTATAAACCTTCTTGCGAATGATGAAGTTTTCTTTGATATGACAACGAAAGAAATGTTAATCTTATTGTAGTATAATGCTATGTATGTGCATGTTTAAGTAAATATTTTTGTGGGGTGGTTTTAATATTGAAATTCAAAAGCTTGAAGTATTGATTTTTCCTCCCATTGACTTGTTTCAAATTTTTCTAATAGATAGCTAATAATTTTATGAAGTGGTAATTCAGATAAAATTCTATCTTAGGCCCAATGTGGGCGGAATATTTTCCCCATTTTATTTAATCCATTTATGCCAGTTGTGAATGATTTCAACTACTTAGTAAGATAGAGAAAATTAAGTGCAATTATTGTTATTACTATTACTGCTAATGCTGTGCCATGCTGTAATATTATGTTATTATCATATGCTATATTTTGTTATAAATAATTTGGTTGTGTATTGATGAACAAAATCGGAAATCAGATTGTAAGGGTTGTACCCAAGGAGCGATAACACTGCTGGAAGCTGGAGACGACATGATGTTGTACAATTTCTTGCAATAGCAGTAGAATTTTAATGAAATACACGGAATATATTTGTAAAGTTTGCCCGTGGTATGTAATGTGAGAGTCAATGTGATTGAACTGGGCAGATGTAGTAAATTTTCTGGGAAATTTTCCTATTGATTTAGAACAAAAAAAGTGTACAATGGTGAAAATTTGTCCAATTTTATCATTTTCATTCAAAGTAACTTGCGATAACTAAGAGATACAACATGAAAATCTCTCAAAATTTGTGAGGAAAATCACCTTTGCAAGTATTGTACTAGCTTTGGATTCTTAATGGCCGGTTAATTAACAATGTTGTTTGACAAGACGAAAACTTGTGACATTAACTTGGTTGTTATTTTAAGGTACAAGTTTATATTGCTTTCTCAGAGTGCGCTTTGAATGTGGCAGATTACTTAAAGTATTTCTTTTGGTGATGTCTGTTTGGTTTACTTGCATTGACACACACACACATTCACATCAATACAAATTTATATGTAAATGAAGTTGAACAGCTTGGATGTTTGATATTATTGGTGCCACATATACCAGTTCCGTCTTCTGGAGGCTGACTTTAAGTTGTTGGCTTTATTTTAAGTCAGGTTAGGAACTATAACAACTGGGAGATTTGAGGGCAGGGTAATAGCAAAGGTTTAGGTTTAGGATGGAGAGTTTTATTGTAAAACAATTCAGAAACATTTGAGGGTGGGGTTATATATACTAACATGTAGGTTTAGCATTAGGAATATGGTGTGCTGTAAATATGAAATTGTCATTACGGAATGAACATTTGGGATTTGGGGGCAATGGTGGAGCCCTATATTTGTAACAAGTCTATATTTTTAAAAATCTGCTCGGTCAAAGCAGCAGCAGCAGCACGTTTGGTCTCATATTCTGTACTAGGTTTGTTGTATGAGCCAGGCCTCAAATGGGAGTGTGGTCCTCTGCACATGAAAGAAAGGATATAAAGAATTGGCTAGTGTTTTCTTCAAAATGGTTGCATTTATAGGGTTTTGGCAGTACAACTCTATATTTGTTTACAATAATCATGAAATTTAGAAATGGAAGGATGTTGAGGATCGCAGAGAGCACTGCCCACTGCTGTGCCGGTTCACACAAGCGCAGTGTCTCTGCAATCCTTGAGTTATGGAAGGACACAAGGATTGCAGAAGCACTGCCATTGTGCACCTGGTTCACAATGACAGTTGCTCTCTGCATCCCTGGCATCCTTGATGAAATTTGGAAATGGAAGATGTAAGAATTGACAATAGATAACAGTGCCACTGTGCGCCTGTTCCACAGCCTGTGTTCTCATGTAATCCTTGCAGGTCCTTGTAATTTAGCAGAGTGTGCTGTGATGCTGTGAACCGGGTGCACAGTGATCAAGCACCAATGCTCAACACGAGAACAAACAAATTAACTTGAATGTTTTCAGATGGTTTGGTTTCTTTGGGTTTAATGGCATTATACAGACCTCCTCGTGTTGCATATTTTTTCCAACTCAATAGCCTGTTTCATTCCCTCAACACAGAAATAGATTTAATTAAGTTTTACGTCTATTTAAATAGTGTAAGTGCAAGACGCTCATAGATTTGCAATGGCCATCTTTTGCTTCATCCATTAATAAAACAAAAGCATGTAGCAATGTCTGAACTTGACAGACGGTGGCTATCTCATACAGTCAATGATTAAGACCCAAAAATACCTCATTTAAATGATTTTAAAATTTTTCATAGGGCAGCGGTCCCAAAAAAAGCACATGATTAGGTAGTAATGAAGTCCTGCTCCCACATAGGAAAAATGTCTTTATGTCAGTGCTACTCGTTTTTTTTTATTATTAAAATAGGTGATCAAACATACACTAAAAGCCCCTGTGCCCTAAGAAATGACACATTGATATATATTTTTTTTTTTGTCAAGGTTTTGTAATCAAACATATCTGAATACATATACAGCCACTGCAGATTACAATGCCTTGCACTGACACAGCAATTTGTAGTTATTTATCAGCAGTAACTGGCTACAACATTAACAAATGTACATATTGTATATTATTAGCATTGTGAATAATTACGATATGGTTATTCCCAAAAAATACCTTGTACACCACTATTCTAAATATTTCGGGGGGGGGGGGGGGGGGGGGGGGGGGGGGGTGAAATGTGATGTTTAAAATGTGTTAAGATGCGTCCTAAATTAAATGTGGCAGTTACTTGTACATGTATATTGGAACCTAAAGCATAGCTTTTGGGGGGGAACTTGGATTGCATGGTTTTTTAACACATCAGTTCATATGTGTGTTGTATATATGTATAATTTATATATATATATATAAATATATATATGAAAAGGAACATAATTATTGTAAGGTTTCTAAAGGAATGTTGGCATGTGTATTGGCATGCCTGTGTTGCTGGGACCAAAAGGATTATAATTGAAGAAGTGTTTTTTTTTTTAAACGGAAAAAAAAAAGCAGATTCATATATATCGTATACTACCAGTGTTGAAAAAAGAATTCATGGTGATAAAAGTGAAATATTCATGGAGATAAAAGTGAAATAATGAGCTAAATGATCAAGTGTAGCAAGTAATATTGGGGGGAGCTCAGAGCAGCAAAGATAGAATTGTTATGGACACTTAAATTTCTATGTGGTCGTGAGGGTGCGCGTACATATGGACTGCAAAGAAAATTGCGTCCCGTTTGCCATCCAGGAATCTTGGAGAATGGTAAGAAATATGGAAGCCATTGAAGGAGGGACATTAAAGAATCTATAAATTAAAGGTGCGCTTGTTCCGATTTATGGATGGTGTCTATACTTGATATGAGAGCCTGCACTTGCACATACACCCCATCAATCAAGTACCGTGGGAAACAACTTGCGAGTTTTGATGGTAAGCAGCAATAATGCACCTTGTAAACGCCCTATTAAATACTGTGATAATATTGATGGGTTAACCAATAAACGGCGGTTTTTTTTTTTGTTTATATCTTGAGATGAATGGATTTGAGTCAAAATGTCAGGATTACAATGAGGAAGACAAAATACGGGCCTTTCATTTCTGATTCCCAAAATCGATTTACTATTCCGGGTGGAAATCAGGGGGTCCCAAAGACCGATCGGAACACGCACCTTAATGATCTTATTACAAAAATGATCAACATTTCCAAAAAAAAAGTGTTTTGACTAAAAGTGTGTTTTCTTAAAAGTTAGCCCCTAAATGTAATTTTCACCCCAAAAAACCCTTGCCAGCAATTTTTTTACCGCATTTATCATGTCTTTAAAATAATAAATTATTGACGAATAGAAGTGGTTGTGTTATTCTTCGGGGGGAAGGGGGGGGCGGGGGGGGCGGGGGGGGGGGGAGTAGCTTGGCCAACCAATTTTGCAGTCCAAACAGATGCTACAAAAAGGAGGCGACACTGTAAAGTGGATTATATTCAAAATCAATTTTGATGACAAACGACTTAGCGTGATCCCAAACTTCAAATCATGGCCCTAAAAGTTTGTGGCCTTCAAAACTCATTCAATACATCCATTTTGGGACTGACAATGATCCACCCAATGCTCTTGGTTCATAAAGGGACACAGATATCAATGGATTAACTATCCATACACCAGTGGGCAATAATTGCATACCCTTTGCACCCACGTTGGATTGTGACTTTAATTATGTTAAGGAAGAAGAAAGCACATAATAGTGTGGATGCAAAAGGATAATGTAATATCCCCACCAGGATATACAGGGTCGTGGAATTGATCTGAGAACGTTATACAATGAACTTCTGTTACTACAGTCAGGAGGGGTATTATAGTTACCATGGCGTTCCTGTACTGGCATCTTACAGAGTCTTGGATCGACTATAAAATTAAAAAGCTAGAATAAGAAGAGGGGTGGTTTGCAGAAGTCTGCAATGAGAGATTGAATCCAAATGAAACCCCAAAAGTATAAGTTATAAGTCTATAGCAGGGCCTATGAATAGGAGTGCTATTATGTTATAATTCAATGCTATGATTGATTGTGTATCATTAATTACACTTGCATTTGTGGAATAATTTTAACAAACTAGCGGTAAAGCATGTCAAATTCCCAACGTTGAAATCCAAGAGTTTGATCTGGATCTTTAAGTTGAAAGATAAAAGTTAATACTGAATAGATAACAGTTAAAAGGTTTCAAGCTCTAGGAAATAAAGGGGAGGGGTCTATATATTAAATATTCAATCAATTCATAGTGTGGGTCTTGTGGAATCAATACTATGAATTGATGTTGGGTATGATCCACATGTGGGCTCATGTTCAA
This sequence comes from Ophioderma brevispina, assembly GCA_023653785.1. NCBI lineage: Eukaryota > Metazoa > Echinodermata > Ophiuroidea > Amphilepidida > Ophiodermatidae > Ophioderma > Ophioderma brevispina. The sequence continues at coordinate 36,644 of JAMKCH010083230.1, forward strand.
TGAGTGCAGCTACAATGTGGACAATGTATAGTTAAAGTATCAATTTACAGAACACCAAATAAGGAAATAGTGTTAAATTCAGTATTTATACATGAAATTATGTTTTATGCATTTATTAGTGGGGAAAGTTTGTTTGTTTGGCACCATGAATGGTATGAGTGCTGCTTACGTTTAGGGGATAAAAAAACATGTTTGACAGTACTTAGAATTTTAAATTCACGGATAGTCATTATTTTAGATAAGAAATTAACTGATTCAGTGTCGACCAAATTTTAACAAGTTTAGGTCCATGTTTTTGACACTTTATGTGTAAGTAAAAAAAATGCACCGTAACCACAGCTCAATATTTGGTTATTTTGTTTCATTGGTTTGGTATTAAAATTCATGTTAACCATTAAAATCACAGATGGCCCATATTAATTAAAAGAATTTGAGTCCTGGCTTTACTGTTAATCCTGGTTAAGTTTCGGACTATTACGAAGGACCTTTTGATTTTTTTTTTTGGTGTTTTGGTAAGAGAAGCTACTTTAAAGTAGGAAAGATCTCAGATGTGTGTGTGTCTTCTGACTTGTACTGTAATAAAACACACATATAGGACAAATACAAAGGATTTGTAGTAGGACTAGTCAGTTAAACAAGGGACTTAGCTTTGCGAATTACAGGCATTCTTTCTTTAACAGATTGTAATGTAAAGTAACATTGCCTTTGTTTTTTCTGTGTCATTAACTATTATATTCAATTGCACAAAATCATGATAAATGATATCACAAAAACAAGTTGTACAAGACTTTGAAGTTAATTTTTGATGTGTAAGTCTTAAAAAGTTGTATTAATGACCATAGAAAATTAAATCTTTAAACAAAGTTATGTCGAACTTAGTTAAGATGATTAGACTGTCTTGCACTTCATTAGAATAAGGATTATCATATTGTTGGTTAATTATTGTTGGTACGTCCAACGATGCTTTGTAAAAGCCTCAAATAAGGAATTAATTTTTTCTTGTACATGTGCGTTAAGTTTTCAGGGTAGGTGGTTACATATCTTGCAAGAGTTTACGCCGATGCAGGGATACAATTCACTTGGACTATGATTCACCTGTATTTGCTAACCAATTTAAGGATGTTGTGTGGAGAGAAGACTTTAGAGTGTTATTTTGGGGGGGGGTTGGGGAGAGAGAAAATTGTGGGTGGGTAACTGTAACACAATTGGACAAATTGGAAAATCATGAATAAATTTGAATTGCTCTCTGAACAGTAAGATTTTGTGTTTTGGTTCGTCTTTTAGTGTTAATGTTCAGAAATGCCAGTTTTCTGTGTGTGTGGTGCTTTTTTAATACCCAATGTTTATTTATCTATTTTGAAACACAAACAAATTGCACCACAAATTCACATTTAAAAGTGTATTGGAAAATTTGGGTTTAAAAAAACATTGATTTTGTTGATCAGAAAGTAATGGAATTTTGCCCAAATATGGACCAAGGGTTTTGAGCTAAAAAAGTGCCCATACTCGCAAAGCAAAAGTTTTATCCAGAAACCTGATTATGAGGCAAAGTCGTGCTTTGTTGTGGGTTAAAATGTTTCCTATAGGCCTAAATGTTTTTCTATAGGGCACATTATTTTTTTTCAGCTAGGTAAGATGCAGTGGCTTAGCCAGGATTTTTGTTGACGAGGGGGCAGAGATTTGTGAATGTACTGACAAACAATTTTTCAGAATTATTAGGGGAAATAATCATTTTGCAAAATAGGTAACATTACAGAAGGTGGAAGTAACCTCAATGTTGATGTGTGTTTCTTGGAAAAGTCCCTTGCATGTATTGCTGGGTCCCAATGAAAAGGTCGCATTTTTAAAAATATACATGCACGCATACAGCTGTCATTTTCGAAAAAAAGAACTGGGAATCCCATTCTTCAGTTAATGATCACGTTTTCAAACAAAAATACTTGTGGTTCCCCTGTAGGGTTCTAAAGGTGTAGAACAAAAATTACTTATCTCAACAAAAACCCAACAACAAATTACAAGAAATCTAAACTGCACTGAAATAGGTGTGGCTGCCTAAAATTCATGAAAAGTGACTCAGTAAAATGCAGGCAAACATAGAGCTGTCTTTCAAAAAATGGATTAGGGACATCCCAATTTCTTAATTGATCATGGTCAAGTTACAAACCGGGTTTCCTCTGTCGGGTCTCTTCTCAAACAGTTCCTATACAGAAAAAAATATCTCACAAAACCCAGGATATAACAAGACGAGTCCTTAAAAAGGCCAATCTTCTGCCATTTTAGTGCAAATTTGTAAAATGAACAACAAAATTGAGTTTTTGTAACACTATATTTGTAATTAATTATATGGCAGGCATAGTTGAAACAAAAGACATTCGGTTTCATGTACTTTTTCTATCATCTGGTATATTGTTGGAAGTAGAAATCGCATTGCATGGAACACCAAGCTTTAGGTTACCATACTCCCTTTTAAAGGGAACTTCTTATCCAGGCAAAGGCCAAACACCTATTGTGTTGTAGTAAATCCGTCATACATTGCTGTACAAAAGTGTGCCTGTTTACCACACTTGAAATAGTCTGCTTAAAGAAATAGTTCCATGCTATCAGTGTCACAAAATATACATTACAAACAATGTAATTCGGTACCAACCAATTGTATATTATAAAATTGGAAGTATTATTTTGGATATAAAGTGGCTATAGAATAATTCTACAGTTTAAATTTGTCAAGCAAAAATTTTGCAATCTGACCCACCAATCAGAAAACTGGGACATAGATACCTTTAGGTTAGGACTAGTCTTCATTAGTGCAAGCAGGGAATGGACTATCACTAGTGGTGCAGGTGGGGTATGTATATCACTGACCATGGCCATGCATGGAAATATGAGAACTTTGAACTCAACAGCCAGTATCAGTAACAGCTTGAGAAGGTAAACAATGGCTGGGCTGTTACAACACAATAAGAACTGGCCGGGATAACAATGCATGAGGGCTTGGTCAATTCAGGATTAATTAATCTTCTGCCTGGCAGAAGAGAAAACAAGCAATTACAGGTTTATAACTGCAGGGGAGTTGAGATCTTAACTGAAATCCGGTTTGCTGCACTTGGGGAGCAGTCATTGAATGCGTTCCCCTTCGCTTCCGTTCAAATTTTTCGCTTCCCATTTCTCCATTTTTTTAAAAACGGGGTGATCTTCAGGAATTTTTTTTTCTCTCTTCAAAATTTCTGTAACTTAATTCAGCCGATTCTAAGCATTGTAGGTCATTTACACATTTTTTTTGTTCAGGATTTTTCAAACAAAACCTCAATCCACCCCCTGTTAAAAAGTTCATGTTGTCTTCCCTCTCGCTTCACAATTTTTTCTTGTATCCCTCTTCAAATCCTCCATTCTCCTGGGATAAGTTTAGAGTGGCGTGGTTCTATAGAGAAGGAGCCAAATATCATAGGGGCCTATTTAAAGAGTTCGTTTACCCCCCACTGCAGAAAAGGCTTGACACCTTTGGTGGTTAGTATGTACCCTTTACATCAATACTAGGTAGGTAGTATTCTCACATGTGGTATCACTTTTAATAGGGCCAATTTAGTTTACACATGGGTCAGAGGGTTGAGTCAATCCCCCAAGCACCAGTTTTTGGGAAAATTTCACCTCAAGGGTCAGGTGATTCACATAAAAAATCCTATTCTTAACACCAATAAAATCCCTGACTTTACATGCTCATGTCAGCACACAAGCGTTTTGAGTACAGTAGGGAAATTTTTTGCATGATTATGAATATCTGTGGTGCTAAAAACTTTTAGGAACACTTTTATCCTTAAGTACTGACATGTGTTTCGTACAGTTTGGTTATAGGAACATTGCTATGCATCATTGGATTGATCAAAAACACCCTATGCACATGGGTCAAACTTTTCAAATGCCCAATCATGTGAACCGGTATGCCATATGGTCCATCTAATCAAAAGGATTCCAAAAATGTATAGTTTGTACCACCTACGACCCTTGGTTTTGGAGTTATGGTAAAAAGGGTGAAAAAAAAAGTCAATCTCAATTTGTAAAGGGGTCAACATTTAAGTTAATCTGATTATTCATTTTAAATAACTTGCAAATTATTGCTGAGGTAAGAGGACTCCTAAAGTATAGTTTTCATTATGTTAAATTGCTTACGTACGGAGATAAGGGTAAAAGGAGAGGTCAACACCAATTTGATTATGGTGCCCTATGACCTATTTTTAGCATTAACGTGGAACTATGCATGCAGATAGTACAAAAAAACTATTCCTTATTTTGATACATGAAGCTAGATGAACACAACTTTATTTTCTTTTCAGTTTTTTCCTTAAATTGCGAGCAACTTCTGATTTTTGACCCTGTACAATAGCAAAATTGACCTTTTTTACCATTTAGCTATTTTTACCATTTTAGCATTTTACCCTATAATTCAAACCAATTGGTCATAGATGGTACAAACTCTATATTTTGGATCCTATGACTAGATGACAATCTGGCATACATTTACAACATTGATTAGGACATTTTAAAATGTGACCCGGTTTGTAAACTTAAATTGGTCCTTTGAAAAAGTGCCATACCACAATTTGAGGGTACTACCACCTAGCATTGATGTTAGAGGGTCCATACTAACTAACCAAAGTGTTTCAAAAACATTTCTGTAGGAGGGAAACGATGGCGTTCTTTGATCTGGGTCCGAGCCCCGGTACGAGCTCTCTATATAATGTTTTAAAGAGGCTTTCCTTTGGACCAAAAGGTCCCTTGGTTCAAATCTATGTGGGGTTACAACCACCGGCGGTTACAACATGGCGTGTGAATAGCTGCTTGCTCAAAGGTGCATTGTTTCCTGTTGCATTAAGTTTGTTTCTGGTCTTTCGTCATTTAGCCTACCGGGTATATATAGATTAAATCATTTATTATTATTATCTTAATACATGACCCCTCCATAAATTATGAATAGACCAAGGTGAAAGTTAACGGCTTGCTTAAAGGTGCTTTGTTTTGCAACTAGAGATTTGTTACATTTACAGGTGTCCTTAAACATGTTAAAAAAAAGAAAATACCCCAAGTTGGTAAAATATTGATTAAGATGAAAGACAAAATTTGTTTCCCCCATTTCTTTGGTACATTATTGTGCAAATTTCTCATTCCAAATACAAGGTAGAAATCTGTTAGGGGTCTCATAACGACAATATTAACACCTAATACAAAATTAAAGATGCCCGTAAATCTCTCTTGCCACCTTTAAACTATATTCTGAACCCAAAATTGTTTTATACGTGCTGTAAAATGTGTTTTCTAGCAAAGGATAAGTTTACCATGTTTACGATTCGCCCACAAACAGTGTTCTCCAAATGTACTCTATATGTTTAAGCCTGAGGTGTTCCATGTAACTTGCTTTGTGACTTAGAGCAGACCTTAAGAATTGCAAGTTTAAATTCATATAAACACATCGTCGGGGGACATTCAGGTAAAATAAAAAGACTAATTAATTTTTGGCAACACTGGACTATTATTGCAAGCTTCTTTCATTAATGGTTCTGGTTGTTGTTAAAGGGGTTTTCTCAGGCCCGGATCTAGGGCGGGGGCGCGCGCCTCCCGTTAATTCTGCAAAATTCGGCCCTTTTGAGCTTCTTTTGACACGGCTCAGCCTTTCAGCCCCCGGTAACTTTGGCCGCTTTTCAAATCCTGGATCAGCCCTGGTTTGGTGCTGCGGCCAACCCAGTTTAGGAGAGTGGTACCGGTGTGACAGCAGATATAGTCCGGCGGGCCACCAGCTCGGGGCTCCCATGAGATACGGAATAAATAAAGCGTGAAAACTAGTGTTGAGTGAAGAGTCAAACTGAATCGACCTTGCCCTATTGTTCCCGGACTATGAGTACGCCGGACCATCATTACTTCTACACAGGGGCCGGTGTGTTGTTTGTAGAAGTCATTATTCCGGCTGTCTATGGAGCCCCCGGGATAGGGCTCCCCGTCGGCATATATCTGCTTCCACCGGAATATAACTTGTATCATAGCTAAAATAGCCTAGGGATGTGGAGGTCATGAAAACGGGTGGTGATGACCAACAATTAAACAGTGGTGGCAATTGGCATACGATGCCATTTCCAAAGCTGGAAGCCATCTTAGAGCCAAAAACCTAAGAAGACATTTTGGTGTAAAAAATGTTTTTCTGGGTCAAGGGTTCAAACAATTATTCCCCAAACATAATATTGCCTGTGCCGATATTTTCCAAAATTGGTCTGACGTTTATTGACACAAAACCTTACATTTCTAAATATAGAATATGAAAGATGATTGTGGTGTAAATTAAAGATTTATGGGTAAAGGACGTTTAAATTAAAAACTATTACAAAACTCGTGATGATGATATAAAAGTAATTAAGGAATTTTTCATAGTCATATATTTCAAGATGTCAAACATATATAAAAGACAAAAAATCGTTATACCGCATGCTATCAGCACCTAGGTATGAACATTTTGGTGACCAAAGTGGATTTGTTTTTTAGGCAAGGATTTTAACAGCAATATCTCAAAACTGTCAGATGAGTCGCGATCATGTTATTCATGGACTCCAATGTGTGACAACCCAAAATAAGACCGTTGACTACTCTATATGTATTCACCAAAATATATTATCTGGAATTGCATGGGACTTTTGATAGTTAGGCCTTTTATATTTTAATAGAAACTATTATTGGTTGTTTCAGATTTGTCAAGAGTACAATGGCCCCGAATTTCGAACAATTAAATTGTCATGGTCACGTGCACACCTATCGGTAGTCAGTGTTTTGGGTTTTTCGTTCATAGGGGCCATAAAGCGCAGTTAGGAGGTTCTAAGGATGAGTTACTGTGGATTCTGTGTTGGTATTAATTATCAAGCATCTGGGTTAATATATTTTATCACTTTGCCACATTAAGCCTGACATTGCAGTAAGTTAACACGCTTGGGTACTTGTCTTTAAAATATTGAGCTATTTTGGAAAAACGTGACAAATGCAAATAAACATCACTTTTATATTCATCCTACAGTTTTGAGAATAGTTTTATTGAACTCCTTGACCCAGAAAACACTCATTTTGACACCAAATTCTCTTAGGTTATATAATAAGAAATAGTTTCTAGAAATATACGGTTTTCTTTGACGAGATGTCGGCCATCTTGAAAAATAGCCGTGTATATAAATTTCCATGACTCAGACAATTCTGGCAATTGTATATTGAACCTCTTGACCCAGACAACATACATTCCAACACTAAGTCACAATAGTAGGGCTATTACCTTTAAAATGGCGGCCATTTTGGAAAATGTTGGTTTATGCAAATTGCCATCACTTTTATTTTTGTCATCACGTATTTTCATAAACTACACAACCCAATGATCAATTTTAGCTATGATTGCAAATGTTATTATTCCGGCCCTGGTTGGTAGAAATCTAAGGCCCTTTTTCACTTGATGCTGCAGCACTATTCACTAGCATGATTTTGTTTCTTTCACACAGGAGGTTGAATTAAAGCCGGTGGATAGTCGGTATATGCTTATTTGTGTAAGTTATTGGATTGAAATCAATACAATCAATGCAAGTGTCGAAGCATTCGATTTGTATTGGTACTAAAAGTCAAAATTGATTATTTCTATAGTAAAATGATAACGGTCAGTGATCATTTTATATGCCTACCCCGTATGTGATGTTCGACCTCCCCATTCTCAAAATAGATTATTTAAAAAATACCCAATTAAAACCTCAAATTTAATGATTTCGTAAGGGGATCCGCGCCAAAATATGAGAAGGATCATTGATGTCCCGCCGCGCCGCATGTAGGGATGTGCTTTTATATTAGTGCTGTACGTTTTAAAATAAATACAAAATATACTCAATGCCACCCTAGTGCCTCTTAAGGGAAATCCAATTATCTTTTTAAACATCACTGAAAAATAGCACGCCGATCGACCACTTCGTACCCCACTTTACTCCATCAAAACTGAGATTTTGTTATCAGAAGAAAGTTACCTGGAATTTAAAGCCCAGGAAATGTTTTCTTTTCGCGTTATAAACAAGCCACTACAAATGTGATCGACCACATTTATTAACACACTATGTTAATACACATTTTGGGTAGGATGTTTTCAACCATGGACAGATCTCCTCCCCGAGGAGGCAAAATTTTGGACATTTGCAAGTGGTGTAACTCTGTGTGAAAATGTAGTGAACACATATTTTAGTGTTAGTTTACCAAATCCATCAAAATTAGGAAATGTCCTGGAAATAAAACTGATTAAATTGCTGAAGACCTAAGGTTCTCGCGGTTTGGAGCACACACATTCCAGGAAAGAGCCAAATCCTCTCAATTTGTTTAATGAGCCAAGAAACGATAACGACTGTATTTATGTACTTCCGATATATGGCCCGGACCCGTTTGACTTTTTGTCTAAAATGGTATTTGAATTGAGTTTTGCGTCAAGTTTTTGAGTTTGGGGCCTATATATGGAACGTGTTAGGTCTAAGGCATGAAAGAAAAAAATCTTCATAACTTTGTATCTTTCTTTCATTTTCTAATCAACAAATATTAAAAAACGGGTGTTAGTTAATTGAACAGACAATATTTGTAACTCCTGTCAATAACTGGCTGTGACGGCATACTTGCATGACAACCCCAGTGTATCCACACAGGGCCCGTGTTTGCATTCAAACATAATAATACCACAATACAACCCTCGAAAATAATAACAACAATGACATCAAAGCTAGAACACTACTAATTGAAAATAGTCAACCTGATTTCCTTGGGTCTGGGGCCACAATCGATCCCGGAACACGTGTCGCGAACAATTCCGCCCATGGTGGACAGGTAATGAAAAAAAATCGTTATTTTTCTTTTTTTTTTGGTTGTTGTGAAAATTCCCTTTGAAACAGTTGATCATCAGTCGCGTTAACAATATGGCTGTGGCACATATATTGGATCTACTCCCGGATCTTCCTGGATTCGTTTGCTGTTGGAATTGTAAGCCTTTACAGTGGTAAGCGAGCTCATCAATTAGGCTCAAATATATGCGGATCATATTAAAATTTGGTATCCAACAAAAGCGAATTCGCTCTTATTTATGATCTCCAATACATATCAGACTTCTTACTTGCTTAGCGAGCAAACTGACTGTTTACCATATTATGAAGGGATTATATTAGTGCTTGTTACAACTATATTTAATCGTCCAGCTTTTTACGCTGTGGATTGATCAGAGACTTAGGCGATGTTGGCTATATCACCGATGGGAGGAATAAGAAAGGATCGTTGGCAACGAAATTCGCAACGGCGTCGCGTGGGAGATGTGCCACCCATCTATCCGAATGGATGGTTTTCGGTGTTGCGTTCGTGGGAAATGAAGAAAGGAGAGCGGGAAACATCGTTAAGCGCACTTGGTGAGTGAAATTTCTATATGACATGATTTGTATAGTAACATTACTAATATTATGTTGTTGTTGTTGTTGCTATCGTTCGTTGTTTTTGTTGTTATTAAATAATAGTCTTACTAGTGTTATCATCATCATTACTTAATCGTAGTTGTCGTTGTATCGTCACTCGTAGTGTGAGGGCCAAGTGGTTAGATTGGCCTTTTGTGCGCAGTTCATGCTTAATTTTTTGGCGATATCCATAAAACTTTTCTACAATGGCCCACTAATCGCAAAAATGATATTGCAAATGTTTGCTTGCCCTTCAATTATAAGGAGGGGAATTTAATTGCTCACAATTTTTAAAACATGCCAAAATCGTTTTTCCCCTGAAAAATAAGAATAGTTTGCGCCTTTTCTTCTTAGGCCTATTAACATGCTTATGTGCAAAAACGATATGTCAAAGGTCAACAGAATACAATGGCCACTGACCTAGTTTGCTCATATTCAATACATCTATTTCTATATTCATTATTTTTCAATCCCTTAGCTCACCAAATCCAACGTTTTATTTTTTCTAAATGTTATTTTGTTTGCAGAGTCTCTGCCAACTTCTTTGTTTTCCCCTCTGCAGTTAAAGGCTTAAAGCGTTAAGAGTTATTTTCCCGTTTGTAGTTTCATTATTTCTTAATAATGAACACGATTTTTTTGCATTCAGGATTAGCTGTTTACAGAAGGTGACGATGGGAAAGCCTACATATTGACGCCTACTGTCCTCATCTTGGCGCTAACATCGGGGTCGGAGGTCAAGGTCAAAGGTGCATTATAGAGTTTCCATTTTCATGGGTGGTGTCTTCAGAGGCTCCGATGGAACATGTGTAGATGTGCCATATACATAAAATGTTAGGGAAGTGCGAATGTTTTTTGTACAACAATGAGAAGTGTGGTACGGGAGTATTGTGTGTTGGTGTGTGGGGGGGGGGGGGGGGGGGGGGGGTGGGGGGTTTGCTACCTCCTGGCGCCGCCCCTCTCACCCATGACTCATATTTTGTACAAATTATTGCTTTTGTACCCAAAGACCCCTCATTTTATTTTAAATCTGTCAACTTATAAGACTCCTTTTAGAATCTCAAATACATTCGGCACTGCTTGGATACTTTCCAGATAATCAGCAATTCAATATTAAGTGGGACCGTTTGTGAATCTCACCCAAAGACCCATCCCAAAACCAAGCTCTCACCAGTCACCTCATTATTAGGCCTACTTGCAAAATTCTATTTCTCACCCAAAAACCAGAGACTCCGGTATGATTTTTATGTCGCCGATACAATGTAGAAGTCAGAAATCCTCTTGTGGCTGTCCTCTGCTTTTGTTTTGTTTTTTTAATTGTACATAATGAATCTTAAAAATGACTCGTCCTTCGGAGGGCACGTTAAGTCATCGGTTCATTATACATGGAGTGACACCTGTACATTTACATCGCAGTCAGTTTCGACTTTCGAAAAATAAAAGAGTACATCTAGCATGCAAACACGTACCACGGGTCGATCACTCTTACAAATAAATGTTCAATATAGAACTTTTTTGTCCGCTGTCCTTTATTTAGCACCCTTAGCACTGCTAAGGTTCCATAATGAACCATAAAAGGTTCTACGAAGAAGGCCTAGGAGTGTTCTCTTTGTATGTGTTCACATATATTTTAAGAGTTAAGCAACGTGAAAGGCATTGATAACCCTTTGGTTCTAATATATTTTCGTGGCCAAAAAAAATCATTTCTTTATCATGTTCTACCAAGAATTATTATAGTAGATTCAACCCATCGTGTCACCTCTAGACTTTTCCGAAGGTGTGGGCATTGAATGAGGGGCATGTGCAGTGGGTGGAAATTAAAATTCCACGCTAAATCTATTGATACATGTAGTCCAATAGAAGAGAAAAATCAATTCTATACTTAATCAAAACATTCAAGTAAACGTAAGCACATTTATAGCTACATTAACTCTCAAACATTCTGACTAATCGTATTTGCTTCAGTGGTATTCAATGTAACAGGTGAGTTGAATGTTACTGACTTTTGAGCGCCCGTGTTTGGATACGAAGGAACACAAAGTCTTTGCACTCTCTGTTAAAATGTCAACATCAAAGGCCAGATTATCTTAGTTTTTTCATGAAACAGGTGAATCAGGCCATATATTTTCTTTTTCTGTCTCCTCTCCCAACTAATCGACGCTGTCCAAATCTTTTCCTCTGGTGACACGATGGGTTGAATCCACTGACCTCTACACATGGATAGCGGGTCAGTGTCGCCGATTGAAACATCAGGAAGTTGGTTTTGGACCTCTACAATATGGTGGGAAACAATGCATACACCTTGTCCAACAATAGAACATCTGTGTGGAATATGTGCACCAGCAGGTGTATGCATTGTTTCCGCCATATTGTAGAGGTCCAAAACCAACTTCCTGTTGTTTCACTCGGCGACCATTCAACTGTGCGGCAGCCCGCTATCCATATGTAGAGGTCAGTGGTTGAATCTACTATAACATAGTTATAGCACATTTTTGAAGAGCGCCCCCAATTTTCAAAAATTGATATTTTTGCACATTTACGTTGGTAATTGTCTAGGAAACTATACCTGCGAACGAGAATGCTAAAAAATGAGTATTTATCACAAAACAAGCGAGTTTGTAATTAAAATTGGTATCCCAGATTGGACTTAACGGCAGAGCTGGAAATGCTACGTTTATGTCCGTCCATGATGAAATAGTGCCACCTCGAGAAAATAACCTCAAACTTGACTTGCCTGAACTATTAAAACAACTAATGGATGAGCGTAGACACGTACATGGCGCTATTTCCCGGCTATTTCACTTTGGAAGGCCGTTTCCAGCGGCCGTTGAATTATTATCGAGATCCCGATAATAATTATTCTAATAATAATAGCAGAGATAATAACAGAAAATTCCTTCGTTTGTGACACATAGACAGTTTCGAGCTTAACCATTCACAGGTATAGTTTACTAGCCAGCTACCGATGCAACCGTGTAAAAATCTCCAAATTTTTGAAAAATTGGGGCGCTCTTCAAAAAAATGTGCTAATATTGCTTTAAGGGTCCTACTGAGTTTAAGGTTCTACAAAGAGCTGTTTTCTTTGCTACAGAACCTCAAAGAACTCCACGAAGATTCGTTAGTTTTTTGTTTTGTTGTAGTAGCGCTGCTTCCGCCCTTTTTCCTAAACACCTTTTTTCCTACACCGGTGTATGAATATATTGTTACCAATACTCATATTTTATTTAAATAAATTTTCACAGTGCCCAACTTCTCCAAGACGAGGGCCTGGAGATGCGAAGAAGTAAACGGCGAGATTTTCATTTGGCATCACGCCGAAGGAGAAAAACCGGATTGGTTTCCGCCTGAAATTGAGGACATCACGAAGGGAAGATGAAATTCCATGGGTACACAGTCGCATATGTCAATGCACATTATCGACGGTTGGTACACCCTTTCCCAAAAAGTGTTATCTCGACTTTACCCGAAACCCTATAAGCGCTATGCCTTTCAGATTTGGGTCATTTCTAGGTCGCTTGAGGGCGAATTGTCATCATTTCCAGTAAAAAAAGAAAAAAACTAGCCTGGGAAACAGATCTAATTACAAGACGGCCCTAATTGGGAGGGATGGTGATCCCCTTAATTGCCCCTTGAGGTGACTGACCTTTGACCCCCGGTTGAACTCACCAAGATGTCACAAATGTCATTAAATGTATTTTTAAGTGTTAAAAAAATTACAAGGATAATATTATTGAAGTTTTCAAACTCAATCCAAGCATGTTGACAGGATTGACCTTTTCACCCCTATAAGGTGACCCCTGGGTCACGGATGTGGTCATCTGTACTTGTTCTGTATTATGAGGCCACAGGATTATCCTGAAAATTTCAGCTCATCGGAGATTGTTTGTCAGATTTTGACCTTTGACCTTGACTTTGACCTTTGGGGTCGAGACTATCATAGACTTCTTTTACCATTTAATGTTACATCACTGAAGCAATAAACAGGCTTTATCTGTCGTCTATAGGCTGAGATATAGCCCAATTGGTCTTATTTTTAGGCCTTTTTTGGGCAAAATGACCTTTTGACGCCCTTAATGACCTTTGATCACGGTATTAAAAAAAAACTCGTGTACACAAAAAAGATTGTTTCAATGCCAAATCAAAAAAAAATTTTACTATGCTTGTTCTGGAGATAAAAAATTCTTGATGAATATTTACCTTAAAACCGGAAATGACCTTAAATAACCTTGCCTAAAAAGCAAAAATACCTTTGCTACCACCACGTGGTAACATGAACGCAAATCTCAAAGTTCAGTCACTGTACTATGGTTGGGGTTTGCTGAGAAAAAAATTGGAATTATTTTTGCGTTTTGACCGGAAGTGAGTGACCCTTTAATGAAACCTTTGACCTTGAAATTGGGGTACAAACGAAGACCCTGCATGGTGGTAAACAATATAATGTGCTCTAATGACGTAACTCTGTTACGTAATTTGAAGGACCGCCGAATTTTTTTTGAATTTTCACAATTTTTGGCTTTCAAACCGGAAAGGACCCCCTTAAGGACCTTTGACTCCCTTATCCCTGAACACCCTGTATGAAGCTTGGGTCGTGGTTCAGCTGAACCAGTTTAATTGATATCGGCATAACCTGTAGAAGAAGATAAGTGTGACAATTATTTACACTCAATCCAAGCATGTCAGGGATTGACGTTGCACCTCTATAACGTGACCCCTGGGGCACGAATAGGGTCAACTGTCATTTTTCGGTATCTACGATATCCCGAGGAGTAATTCCTGTCAATTTCAGTTCAATCTGAGCTTGTTTAATTTTGACCTTTGCCCTTGAACTTTGACCTTTGGTGTCGAGACTATCATAGACTATTAATGTTACATCACTGAAGCAATAACAAGCTTTATCTGTCTCTATAGGAACTGAGATAAATCCAATTTTGGTCTTATTGGTTTAAACATTTTTTTTTGCAACAATTGACCTTTTGACCCCCTTAAGACCTTTGATCCCGGATAAAAAACCTCGTTGAACACCAAAATGCATGTTCCATGTCAAATAAAAAAAATAAAAAAAATAAAAAAAATAAAAACCGTTAACAATTTTGGTAGATAAGCTTTTGATTTTTGTATACAACTTGTTTACGCATATTGAACGGTCGTACACATGATGACTATGAAGGTAATTTTACATACATATCTCATACTGGTAATAGTTTTTTGAATTTGTCTATTTGCGTCTACAAATTTTTTTACATTATTTTGCAGTCATTTGTGTTTGAGTCAAACCTGAATCTGATATATCCTGTAGCTTCTGCCAGCTAATTTTGCATGTCATACCCAACCAGCCTGTTGCTGAATTTGAGTAATGTTGCACCTATTCAGACCAATAAAGTACACCTGGAAAAATAGCTGCAGAGACTCATTCCAACGTTCTGTGCAGACCTTGGTCATAGCTCTCTTTGATAATATTGGATTATTGTAGGTTGATGAAAGTGTACACAAACTTTGTAATGTTTTATACAAGGCTGGCAAAACTATGAAATGCACTGATAACAAGAAATTTAAAAAATGATCGTTTTTACTGATAAACCATGGTATGATGTAATGTAGAAATTATATTCGTCCAAAGTTCTGCCATTTAATAAATTCGTCAAAGTACATTCGCGTTACGATCTGGAGAATTACTTATCCAATAAGCTGCTTATAGAAATGCTGTAGACGTAAGAAAAAATTATATGTGTGAACAAAGACGCTACGTAAATGATGCTATCACCTGTAACAAATTTGTGAAATTGCCCAAGTTAAAAAAAAACCTCTATGCCAGTTGGTAATGTTATCAGTGCAAATCCGTGGTTTCAATTATTTCAGTACTCTATTATGTCAACATATTCAAATGAATGATATTATAAGCCCTTCAATTATTTTGATGCTAATAGTTTGAATGAGCCTATCACTGATGATGAAGTTTGACCAGGGCTATTTTTCATCTGAAAAATGTCAAGTGTCGGGATTTGATGGCATCCGTGAAATGTTTAAAGTATGTAAGGAATTCTTGTTCCAGTGGTTCCAATATTTTTATGAAATGGGTTCAGACAAGTGTAAAATTCCTGACCTTTGGAAGAAAAGTAATCATCATTCCAATTCATAAAAAAAATATATGATTCTGTAGAATTCTTATTTTGTTTTATATCTCTTTCTTCCAATATGTAGTAAATGTTACTTCTGTGTTAAATGTTACCCGCCTTATGAATGGTCACCAACTGATTTAGGAAGTAATTATTGAAAATGCAAGCCGTTTTTCGTAAGTGTTATACACCATCAATATCATCTAATTTACATTACACTTCAATACTGTAATTCAAAGTTTTTAAGAAAGAAAGTGGTAGATTGTATTGTGTTTTTGTAGATTTTTTCGCAAACTTTTGACCTTATTAAAATGAAAAACTGTGGGTACATTTAAAACCATTTTGGAATTAATGGTAATTTTCTTGAGGTTGTGGATAAATTATTAATGATGGTCTTTCATCCTGTTGTTAGAACTATTGATTGTTGCACAGGATTTTTTGATTCGATTACGGTTTGATCAAGGTGTAATTTTTCACCAACCGGTCATTTTTTCCTTTTTTATTACGGATTGGTCCAATCACTTTGCCCAAATAACATCCGTGGTATCCAATTGATGATGTTGAAAATCTCCTGTCTCCTTTATGCGGACGATCTTGTTCCTTATGTCAATACCCCATCATCTGCAAAATATGTTGACTGCACTGAGCGATTACTGTGATATTTGGGGTCTTGAAGTTAATCTTGATAAAACAAAACCCATGGTGTTCCGTAATGGTGGTATAGTAAAAGAAATGAGAAGAGGGACATACAAATAGAGTTGTTGAGATTGTCCTTATTTACAACTATTTTAGGACTAAAATAGTTCAGAGGAACCTGGTCCGTGCAATTAAGACACTTTCAAATCAATCCTCTAAAGGTATTTTCCAATAAAAAGTTTTCATGCAAGAAGTGATGACATTGATGCTGATTTTTAAAATGTACTTATTTGACACATTGGTGATCCTATATTATATATGGTTCAGAAGTTTGGGGCCTTGATGCTCGTCAAAATTATAAGTGGTCCACACTAAATTGGCAAAATGTTCCTTGCATCCCATATTCCAACTATAAATGATAGATTCAAGCGAATTGGGGCCCGGGGTCATATGCCATTATGTCTCAAGGTGTCCAAGAAAATGCTTTCATCTGTTAAAAATTTGGAGAATGGATCCTGAGCGTTCACTTAATGCTAACTAACTTTTTGAAACGCTTGGACGAAACGGAAAGTAACCAAATTGGGTTCCAAAGTGATAGAGATTTAATATTTATGTTTGGCTCGTTTGGATAATCAGTGTTTGAAAATTGCCACAATTCTTGAATTTGTTTGAAGAAAGGTGTAAGGATGTTTATCTTCAAGATTGGGGAGCTCAGACAGAATCAAATGCTCGTCAATTTTATATTAATATAAGTCCAGGTTATCAAATTGAGGGGTACATTAAAATGTGACGAGATTCAAACCAGACGATGTATTACATTTAATAAGAACATCTTCTAACCTTTTGAATGCAAATAAAGGGTATGATAACGAGGGCCATTGGCCAGATGTGTGACCTTCAATTGGTGGAGACGAATAACCATTTTTGTCCTTGTCTGCCCCAATATATTGGTTTGCGAGTACCGATCATTGCCTATTCACTACTGCAGAGCCCCTCTTATCATGAAACGCATTCCCTGTTTGTACGAGGTCAATCTTGTAAATCTCGCCAATTTCTTATCTCAGTCTACATAAGAAAGTCTCCATGGACAATCCATGAATTCTAATTTTTTCTCAATGGGCCGTGGCCTACAGAGATATTAAGCATACTGGTGAAGATTGCCCAGGACCAATAAAAAAAATTCTATCTACTATGCTTTAGTTTCCACCTATGAAAGAGATAAAAATTCTTGAAATGATTTACCCCTTAAAACCGGAAATGACCTTAAATGACCTTTGACCTCCAAACTAAAATACCTTGCATCACCAGATAACATAAAAGCATTCTGCAAGTTAAGTCACTGTCTAGTTTAGGTTTTGAGATAAATTTTTTGAATATTTTGGAATATTTTTTGGTGTTTTGACCGGAAGTGACCCTTAATGACCTTTGATCCTGAAACTGTGGACAACCCAAAGACCCTGCCTAGTACAATACATGTGCTCTAATGACGTTACTCTGTTAGCGTAATTTGGTAAGGACAAAGCGATTTTTTTGAATATTTTTTCAACAATTTTTTTGGCTTTCAAAGATTCAACCGGAGATGACCCCCGTAATGACCTTTGACTTCCTTAATCCCTGAACCCCTATATGGAAGCAAGGGTCAGTGGTTTTCCTCTGAACCATTTGGTTGATATCGGCTTAATCCAGTAGAAAAATAATTTTGACAATTAAATTCCATATTTGACGCCTGGGCAGGAGGTCAATGGTCAGACAGAGCCGTCCACTCAAAGTCATATGACATAAAAGGTCCAAGTCAGCGGTCATTTGGTGTAAGTCTGGTCAGAATACGACAAACCATGACTGAGCTAGATTCAGTTGAAGCAAGTGGTTGAGTGTTACCAGAAAGAAAGAAGCCGCATCAAAAACAGAACAATGAGCAAGAGCAAATTGTTTGCGGTTACACCCTCGAAAATCCAAAAAAAAAAATTGGGGGGCCTGAAGTGGGTTAGTCCTCGGTGTATATTGCACAGAACTAGTCTATTTCAAAGACTTATGAGGGATTGGTTGATTCTTAATTCAGTCAGGCATATAAAATAATCCCTCATTGAAGTCTGACACTAGACTAGTTCTGTCATATTACACGGAGAATGACCGAAGTGTGTTATTTCACGTTTTTATTGCGATTAACGTTTTTTATAACGCCTTTTTCTTGTTGTAGTTCCCGTTTAGAGGGATTCCAGAGAAGGAGCATTAACGACTATCGCATCTCCCATTTGCACAGCCCCTTCTGGCAGCAGGCAGGGATCTTAGATATCAGTTCACGTGGTTATGTTTTGTGATGCATTCTTATTGACAACTTTATTTAACACCTCCCTCAGCCATAGAAATGAATGGTCAGATGGTACGGGTCGTGATAATGGTCTGGGTGTGTGTCTGTCTGTCGTCTGTCCGTCAGTCTTTCTGCAACTTTTTGTCTGGAATTTCTTGCACACGATATTGAAAGAACCACAAATGCTAGGATTTAAATGATAAATTTGTTTGTTACCCTATTACCCTTATTGCGGAATGACCTTTGACCGATTTCAAAGTTAAAAAAAAGTGCCTTTTACATTGGGATGCTTGCCGCCGCGCCGGTATCCAAAAACCATTATGCCAGCACCGGATCATGAATACTTGGTTTTGACGTTGACTCACTTAGAGGTCCTACTACATCTAGTTTTCATATGGGAATCAGCTGTCTGGGGCACTATTCCACACAGATTTCTTTGTTATAAACAAATTCCTTTAAAACTTTTGAAACAAGGGTATGCATTGTTTTCCCGCCATATTCCAAGGTAGAAACCAAGTTCCTGCTGTGACACTCGCGACCAGATCAGACCCCACCGTTCCATTGGGGGAGAGGTCAGCCGTGATTAGGACTCTGCGCGATATCTCAACAACCATGGTGCTATAGGATCGCGTCGAATCTACATCAAGTTTGTAGAATGACCTTTGATCAAAGTTTTAATGTATAAGGTATTTTCCCACAGCGCACATCGAGTTTGCCGGAAAATGACATTTAATGCTAATGCTTGCTTTTTGATACCATTGGGAGAGAGGCACTCCTGGCACCATTTGATACCATTTGGAGAGAGGCACTTCTGGAAAATGCTTAAGATCATTGGAGTAGACAGCAAACTGGTAGACCTAAGCTTAAAATATGTATGGCAAACCATATGCTCAGTATTGTAATGAAAATCAACTGACTGGTTCCAATCTTCTTGTGTGAGACAGGATGCTTTCTCATCTCCATCCCCCTCCAACAATGTGACATGGGCCCCCCCACGTTGTTCATTTGTGGGCTATCTTCCTTGTCCCTCTCATTGGCTTCCCACCTGGGGCCCACCTGTTTTTGTCGTCCGGGATTCAAATGGGTCCGAAGTGGGCAAGGAGCTGAACTGGATTCATGTTTTAACGGCTAATTATAATGCTTTAATTAAAGAAAAAAAGAGTCTAAGTACGTTTGATGTGTTTTAAGTCCAACTATTCATTGGCATCACTCACTTGGCATCTCATACTACATGGTTACAAATATGTATTACTTACCTTGGTTTGATTCGAACCGGGGACCTCATGACCTTAAGTCTGATGCTCTATCCAGTCGACCTCTTGACTTACTGACAATTGGCATCAAAATATAAGATTATTTACAGTATGTTGAAGTAAAATGATTAACTTAAACTTGTTTGTTATGCCTTCATATCGACAGGATGAGTTTATTGACCTATTAATACCGTTCGATACTTATTGATACAAAATGATGGAAAATAAAACATTTTACCCACCACTGGGGCTCAAAATGGGCACCCTTGAAATGCCCATGCATCCTTGCATATGAGTAAATATACTCAGCCGGCCAAATGAAAACCTAACAAATGCCCCCCATTTAAGGAAACCCCTTAAAGCGGGGGGGTGTCGCCAATTAAAGAACTCACTGCCCCATTGAAAACCTACAATGGCCCCTTTGGGAAACCCACTTAAAGCCCAAGTAAAGAAGCCTATCATGTTCCCCATTGAACAACTACACGGGCGCCATTTAGAAAGCCCATGTAATTCCCATGCCCACGGTAAGCCCATTTAACCCCGTTAAAACCCAAGTGGGCCCCACTGACCTTAACTTGGGTAAACCAATGAATTGGATAGCCCGATTAGAATCCCCATGGTACCAACACAAGTAAAGCCCCAATAACAAACAACACCACCCCTAATGGGTTGCCTACATGGGGCGCCCATCAGGAATAGCCCACATTATACCCTTTCCACCATGCCCCATACAAAACCCACATGGTCCCCATTAGGCATAAACCCATCATGGTTACCCATTACAACCCACATGGGCCCCATTTAGGATCAGCCCACATAAAACCATGGCCCACTATAGCCCATCTTACCCACACAAAACCCACCTTTGCCCCACACTCATTTGGAGTGGGCATGCCTCATTTAAAAATCTCTTCTTAAGAATTTGTAATGAAGGCGTTCAAAACCTAGGCCCCGGAATCCAAATGGGAGAGATGAAATTCAACAACATTCGTTATGCCGAGGACACAACCCTGCTGGAATTGGTCTTTGAAAAGTTACAGCTATTCCAGAAACTGGAAAAAGCCTGTCAAGGGGAGGAAGATCCACACCCATCTAAATGCAGATCATGTCCCATGACCCAAGCGACATCACCCTTAAAACCGACACCCATTGACAAAGTAATGAATTTTGTATCTTTCTATTTCTTTGAACTATGTGCCCTTCTTAATGGAGGAACATCAAGAGGCGTACAAGACTGACAGCATGGGCATTCTGGTAGACTCGGAATACCATCTGGAGCAATAATGACATCACAAGATCGCTCAAGGTCAGAATATACCAGTCTATTATACTCCCCATTGCCAACTATGGAGCCAGAGTCCTGGGTATTGCGCAAGGAAGACTGCCAAAAGCTAGAAAGCTTGAGATGAGATAGTCTCCGGTCCATCCTAGGATTGAACCTTCTGGACAAAATGAAATGATGAAATTATACATGCGTCTTAACATCACTGCACCATCACGGCGCAGTCACCAGGAAACGGCTGAATTGGTTTGGACATGTCGTCAGGAGGCCGGAACACAGATTACCATACCAAGCCTATAGCAAGACTTCACCAGCGTAGAAAGACAGCTCGCCCACCAGCAAGATGTAAGGACCAGATCCCCAGGACACAGGCTTGGACCTCCAAATGCCGAATCTATTGCAAGGGCACACCAGAATGGAGGAGAATTACTCATGAGGAGAGCAAGGGACACCGCTCCTATGCAGGATAAGTCAAGTCGAAGACCTTTATCGGTAATTTCAAGGTCATAGTGTTAATTTTGTAGCTTAAATCGAAGCCCACAAACGTTGCTTCTAGGCCGAAGGGTTTGAAGATGTGAACCTTTGTTTATTTAACGCTTTACCACTGTGTTATGAGTTTATTAGTTTCGAGAATATAATATAAAATATATCAGGTGATTCAAGGTTATAGACAATACTCACAAATTATATAATATTTTTTTGGAATTAACAGGACTGGCTGGTATAAGCAATTGGGAATGGACAGTGGCGTCAGAATCCGGACAAGAAACATATAGGGGTTCTTAGCGTAGATCACTCACTCACAGCATTTGGCCGTAATACGTTGCATTACACATCTCTCAAAGCAAAGCACATCAAGTAGATTTTTGTATTTGTTGTAAAAACATAATGTGTTCCTCCTTGTGCCAATAAACCCGCCCGCACTTCATGTTTCCATTTGTTACTTCTCTTTACCACCTCCAAATACTTTTCTTTAGACTTTTTATGCGCTATAAACCGCGTTTATTTACAAGCATTCCTAGTTCGCTGGATGTTTGATGTTCACAACGAGCTTTCTCTCAAACCATCTCTACTACTAATGCCTACGTACGTGTAGCTTATGTAGTTTAATTTCTTTGTTTTAATTTTCTGAACAAAAATATTACAGAGGAGCAAGCGAGGATCAACTAGGGTGTTATGGAGTAAATAAAATGGATAAGGCTGTTAATGTATCCCCCTTTTTTTTAAATTACATCATACAATTGTTCTGTAAGATGCCATCCTGCGTCTAACGTCACTTCAGTTTTGGTGAAGCTATTTTAATACAAACAGTTGTGCCATTTGAACCTCTAGTGCAGAAGCTTGTCCATTGTATCTACACAACACGGTGGATACCAAGGCCACTGGCTAAAGTGATTTTGTGGATGGAAAGTTTTCAGGTATGTTTATCTGTTTTACTGCAGAAAGAAAAGACCATTTTTAAGTTCACTGACATTTTATTATGTCGCCTTTAGGAGACATTTACCAGTTCTAAATTCTCTGTGTGTATGTGCGAGTTATGGTTTTCATTTCCCAAGAGTCGTGTGATTCGGAAGTTGAATCCAATTTGCCACCAATTAAAACTTGGGTCATATGTACAACACGAGAAGTCCACATATAGTAATGACGTCAAAGGTCACATACCGAGTTCAAAGGTCACACACCCCGGTCAAAGATAATCTGAGGTCAAATATAAATATTTAGAGGATTCTGAAGTCCATTGGCCACCAAATTTGGGTCATAGGTACTACATCGGAACCTCCATATGTTAATGAAGTCAAAGGTCATATAGGCCTACTGAGCTCAAACGTTATTTGAGGTCAAATACAAATACTTTATTAATAACTTTAATATGACCTCTCTCATCATTTGAACAGATCGTTTCTTTGTAATTTTAATCCATGATTTTTCTTGAGAATGATGTGCTCATCATACTTTGCAATTGTTTTTTGTATAGTTATTGCGGTAATTTTTTCAACACTGTAAAAATGGTGTCTTGGGAATGGCAATAGACATATTGTGAAGCCAGATATGAGACATGTGTCTATTTAAACACAAAGTCACATCTCTATGCAAGACACTCAAACACGAGTCATGTTTTCATGCAAGACACTTCGAGTTTCGTAAGACGTGTCCTTGAAGCCAGTTTTGAGACATGGATTGATGGAGAACATGTCTTCGTGTTTTAAATTGTATTTTTAATTGTTTCTTTTTTCTTTGATTTCTATTTTTGAAGGCATGTCTTTTGTCAGGACATGCTTCAAGTATGGAACCAAAACACCATTTTTACAATGTAGAATTTATCCCTTTAGCACTAAACCATTATTGTAAAACCATATATCACCTTTATGCTTTCATTAAATATACTAAATCTTTAATCATGGTTTACCAACAGGTTGAACGAGATGTGATGATCTGGAATCATAAGACGTTTCAATCAAAACCATTACTCGTTAAAGAAGACAGCCTTATCGTGAAACACCGGCGATGGTATTCGCAATTCTACTCCGAGAACAGTCCTCGTTATACAGCCCGCAAGGATGGTCTGGACTGGTGACCGTTTTACAGCAAATCTAAGGACAGTTTGGACAAAATATAATACGTCCAAAATAATTTCGTTTTGACTCAAACAACGACCTTTAAAAAATATATAGAAGTAGTAGATAAAAAGATCAATTTAGGAGTGAATTCAGGATGATATTAACACCTTAATGTGCTAATAATCGTTAATTAACACGTTTTTATTTTTAATTAAGAACCCAATGTGTTAATAATTGTTAACATTACACCGTTTTTAACATGTTTTAGTGTGAATTTTGTGCAACGTATCCTATAGGGCGCTTTCACGGGAGGTCAATAAGTTAAGTTGCCCAGACCTGCTGTCCATCACAGAACAACCCAAGAATCACCTGCAGAAACATCTGTAATGTTCAGGTGAACCAGGTGCATGTATTGTGTTCTTCGCATGCTTGGATGATCTGGATGGCAAACAAAAGTCCGATTAACATAAATTACCTTCTGTGAAAGGGCCCTGTATGTACCTTTACGATACCTGACCTGGAATGACGAAACGAGCAGAAAGTTACATTGAGTCTTCTGGAGCGCCCGGTACATGCTGCAGGTTCTTTTCGTTGTTTGTCAACATGGGCATCCCAGCCCAGGCAGGCCGTGTGCAAGAGATTAGTAATTTGTTATGTTGGTCCATTCCATTGAGTATGCACATTCATGCCTGCCACCCAACGAACCAGCTGTTCAAACAATGAACATGAAATCTACAGCTTTGCCGTCCTGCAAACCAATAAGAATAATTTACCGGCATATAAAGCGCCCCCCTACAATGAACACAGCGCATACACAGCAATAACATACAATACATAAACATATGAACAAAAATGACAAATGCACGGCAACCTACAACAATTAACTAAACCTGCTGAAAGAGGTAGGTTTTCAGAAGTGACTTAAACACCTGAATAGTTGGTGCTTCCCTGATGTTTCTTGGAAGTCTGTTCCAGAGATGTGGTGCGGCGGCATAAAAAGCATTATCACCAGCAACAGTTTTGGTTTTGGTAATACGAAGCAGAGACATGTCAAACGACGAACGAGTGGCATATGTGACTCTGGATGGTAAAAGAACTTCAATAGGTATTCTGTGCAAGGGAGTGACGCGATATATACACATAACGAGAATGAGAATCTTAAATTTAATGGCATACGAATTGGCAGCCAATGAAGTAGTGCAACAGAGGAGCACTGGGATGGTCCAACGCAAGCCAAATTTTTCCGATCTAAATTCGTTCGGTCGTGTCATGTTACAAATTGTAAATTTTAAACACGTTCATGCGTTAAAAATATCAGCCGCCTTTTCTTTAACTATTTTTTTCACTTTTCGTAAATATTTTAATATGTTGCGTGTGTGTGTGTGTAAGCACATTTTAGTTTTCCTTTGTGCAATCGCTTGATTTTCAAATTTCAATTTTACTTCCGAAGTTATGAACTAAGTTATTGTATTCAATTAATTGTACAGATGAAATAATTAATATATCTTTGAAAATGACAACATAAACGGTTAGTGTGTAAATGTGTGTTTTCAAGGAGTAAAATTGATTAAAGATCAATGACATTGATCAATGAATTATTAGGAAATCTACAGATTTCGTAAGAATTGTATGCCTATATGAATTGAATGTCCTCTTTCCAATAGTCACAGATGACTGAATTAAAAGCATTGCTGTCCATTTGCTCTGGGACAAGTTAGCATGCACAGACATTCTTAAGAATTTTACTTGTGTTGGCCCAGACACATTCAAATGATGAACAATGAGTGTATATGTGTAAGAAGGAAATGGTCTGACCAATGCAATGCAAGATCCTACATAACTTCCTAAGCTGAGTGGTATGGGTCAATCACAACTGGTCAGTGGTTCAAATGGAGCAGACCTTTTAGCTCTTGTAGTAATCAGTGTAGACTTACCAAAATGGTGACAACTGAGCAAAGAGCTTTGTGGAAAAAATCCTCAACAGGCATTCCGGGCACGGTTTCCAAATCGCGAACCATCCACAAAGAAAATCATTTGGAAGAACGTCCAAAAGTACGAACAATATGGCACAAGTCGGAATTTCGACAAGGAAGCGTGTGAACGGAGGCAAACAGGCAGATCACAGCAGAACAACAGATCATTCAAGATGCCATCGACAATGATCCAATTAACCATCAGTGGCAGACGTAATGAAAGTGAAACAAGACTGCCATCTACCACTTTCAATCGCATCACAAGGCTTGACTTGCACCTTCACCCATACCGCATTCATGTTAGATGTCGTCAGCCAGTGCCCAACTTTCGTCGAGGACTGACTTTCGGTCACTCAGGCTGGTTCATTGACAAATGCCATCGTGATACACAGTTTCTGCCGACATACTTCATCATAGGCGATAAAGCTGGATTTGACTTGGATGGCGAGGTGAACACCCACAATGTCCATCAATATGCGGGGCGAAATCATTCTCCTAGGTTTGTTTACGATAGGACTATGAGTAAGATTAATGTTTGGATCGACCTGTCAGGAAATGACATTTGTTTGGTCCATACTTTTTCGACGGAAATGTCAATGCACTAAGGTACCTTGACATATTGAACAACTTGTGGTACCTGAACTGGCTCAGGTTTTTTCCACTGCAGAAACGCGGAGCCTTTGGGAGCTTTGGTGGCCACGTAATGGTGCAAAAGCCCATGGAGCAGGAGTTGTCAGCGACAAATTACAGGCGCTGTAATACATTCACATCTTGGCCGTTACAACTTTCTTAATTTTTGAATGAAAATGTACAACGAATCCTTGCTTTGTACCAACCAATGGCCTGCAATGTCCTCGGAACTGACGTCTTGTGACTTTTTCCTCTTGGACACACCTAAGGATGTCGTTTTCTCAACACCATGTTAGCTTAACCCTAGCACAGCTAAAGCTCACCAAAACTCACTGTGTTAATAGAGAAAAATGCACTAGTCCAAGAGTAGCGATGACGTCATCAAACCAAGACTCCATATGGGCACGAATCGCTGGCCGGCCAGCGACCCGCCGTGCGTGCTATCCCGGGTCTGGGGCTGGGGGCCCGAAGGGCCCTGGGTTCGAATCCCAGCCCGAGTTTGCTACTGTTCTTGTTCCCCTCTTCCCTAACTCCTTCAGTTCCTCCCGGGAGAAACCGACGTCAGGGTTAGGGTTATGCTAGAATCACAGACGTAGTTGACAGTGTATCCATGATCAACAGATGATCAGACGCGATGCAAGAGACATGGAGCGACGATGCGTATTCAGAGAACGGGGTCGTGTTTGAATGTCGCAAGACCAAACTAGTACAGTGCAAAAAAACAAGCAAAATTCTTTGGGATGTCTGTGCAGACAACGTGTCCCAGAATACAATTTTCACTTTCGTGCTGGACAACAATGCTTGGTTATTCAGTCACTCGGCAGTGGGTTAGGTGTCATTGGAAAGAGGACATCTACCTTAAGGACATACCATGCTTGATTATGAAATCTGAAGCTTTCCTTCAATTGTTGCATTGAACTTATGGTCCCTTTATTTCGATACCGCTGTATTTTATTATTGAAATAACAGCCTTCATTTCTAATTGAATAAAATATGAACATAAGTGTTCAAAATAAAGAAAATTTTGTTTTTGATATCACATTTAAAATAAGGTTTTTTGGTTCTAATCGTTGTTCAATCGGTTTTCTATCTTGATTATAACATTGCAAAAGTTAAGAGTGCTGTGATCTGTGTAAGTCAAATGATCACAAATTACCCTTACACAGGAATGACCATGCCACACACCGTTTTATTGCCATGTTGTCAGCCATCAAGTATCAAAAATTATTGCGCATTAAAAAGCTGTACTTTACTGTAATGATCATTTATTTCAATACTTTCATAACGTCTAAGGCTTCAGTAAAGCAGCAAAGCGATATAGGCCTCTATATATATATAGCAGTATAACAACGTAAAATCTATCAAAGGCCTCGCGGCTGGTGACTCACGCACACGAGTCTTAAGGAGCTCCGAAGAATTGAGGTAACAAAATAATTAAGCAAAAGCAAACGTAACCTAATGGAAGAGCTTCCCACTACATTTTAAGGGGAACCTGCCTAAATTAGCAAAACAAATAACAAGCAATGGATAAAAGCATTGGTAATTGCGCATATTATAAAAAAGGCTAGCTACCTAAGCATTAAGCACAATACAAGCCATTGATAAGAGCATGGTGATTATGCAATATTTGACAAGGCGAGCTACCTAAGCATTAACGTCGAAATAAGCTAAATCTGAATCCTTCACATGCGCAATATTACATTATTATTATTATTATATTTGTTTGTAGCCAGCTGGACTCACAAAAGGTTTCGTAAGCCTCCCACAGGGGAAGTTTGTCCTGTGAGAGTTTCAGAGTTAAAATAAAATGTTATTGTAAGCCAGTTGGACTCACACGAGGTACCTGAGCCGCCGTACAAGGGAAGTTGCCCTGAGAGAGTGTTAACCGATTAAAATTAAATGTTATCAAGTTCTGTAATTAGGATATCTGAAGTTGAGCTTCTAAATCAAACTATATAAGAATATACTATTAATTTTAATAGTTTCAGCTTAATATAATGCATAATGCTAATAATTGAAACTATTAATTTTATAATTTACCAAATCACCTCGCACACATATCCTCCCGTCGCGATACAAAATTAACAACTCTCGACTAGCACTATAATTGGGAGAGGTGGGTGGGCCAAGAAAATTGTTGATCCTCTCCGTCGAAGGCTGACTTGATGTGAAGCGAAAAGATAATCCAAATATAAGCGACAAAAAGGTGCTTTGTCATTGGACAAAAACCAAGCTGTACAAAAGCAAGGTTGTGATTGGCCACAAAACCGTTGCTACCAGAACCGACGATGACTCCTGACCTATAGGCCGTTGCTACGTGCGTCCGGCCCAGAACTAAAGTCGACATGGCACGGCACCATTAACTGAGACTAAACAAAAACACCGTGCCATACTGGCTTAATTACTATGAAATGAGCCAAAAAACATTTCCAGGTAGGGTAAACTTGTTCCCTCTTTGACTTCGCATTCGGAAACGTATTAGCTCATCATGAGGTGGCTATTTTTTTTAAGCATCACTTTTACAAGTCGGCTTATTCATAATGAAAGTCGTTTACCTTGATTAATGTGCCAAACTGTATGATTACTTATGTTGCTTGAAGTCCATTCTGTTCATTTGTTTGAAGTCGTAACATTTATAAAAACAGATGCTCCTATGCCGAATTTTTAAAGATCTCACACATTATTATATGAATTTTCATTTAACCGATTAGTACTAAATATACGGAACTAACTAAATTCAGCAATTCCTGGCCACAGCAATTCAGTCCAACAAATCCCGTACAAAGCTCTTTTACAGATTGTACATTCCAATTTGCTGCATATTTAATTGTGTTGTAATATAAACTGTAAATTTTATAGTATATACACCGTAAAGTTAAAGCATAATGGCACATTTTTAAGGGCCGCCCAAATTTTCAATTTGATATTTTGGCACAGTTACCGTTGGTGATGTCTAGGAAACTATACCTGCCGAACGAGAATGCTAAAAATGCGTATTTATCATAAAATAAGCGATTTTTAGTAAGAATTTGGATCCCAGATTGGACTGAACGGCAGGCTGGAAATTCTACGTTTATGGCCGTCCATGATGAAATAGTGCCTACTCGAGAAAAACCCTCTAACTTGATTTGCCTGAACCAATAAAACAACGAATGTATGAGCGGAGACACGTACATGGCGCTAATTTCCCGGATATTTCACATTGAAGCCGTTTTCCAGCAGCCGTTGAATTAGTATCGTTCTTAGCCGTTGATTTGTTCTAATAACAAAATTCTTTCGTTTTGTGAGACCCAGACAATTTTCGAGCGTAACCATTCAAAGGTATATTGTTTACTAGCCAGTTACCAATGCAACCGCGTAAAATCTCAATTTTTTTGAAACATTGGGGCTGCTCTTCAAAAAATGTGCTAATATTGCCTTTAAAGCGACATAATGGCATAAAAATATTTTTCAGACAATAATGAAAGGACCCTTACTGCAATCACTTCCACAAGTTTGAAAACAATTTTGGCTTTTACATTCTTGTAAAAACAGTAAAAACAGGAAGAGTTCCGATAGGCAGGTGGCAGTTTGTGGCCATTGTCTGGAACAGAAAACCAAGGTGTTGACAATAACTACGAATTTACAGTGTATCTAGCATGTTTTTGTACACATGATTCAACAATTATCAGACCGAGCAAAGAGACATGGAGCGACGATGCGTATTCAGAGAAACGGTGGTCGTGTTGAAGGTCCAGTGCAAAAAAAAAACAAAATTCTTTTGGATGTCTTGCAACAACTTGTCCCAGAACAATTTACCCCCCCCCCCCCCCCCCCCCCCCCCTCACGTGCTGGACAACAAGGCTTTGTTATTCAGTCCGTCGGGCATTGGGTTTAGGTTTCCATTGGAAGAGGACATTCTGACCTTTAAGACGTACATTGCTTGATTATGAATCGTAGTTTCCTATTAATTGTCATTGAACGTAGGTGTCCTTTATTTCGATACACTCTGTATAATGATTATTGAAATAAGCAGCATATCATTCATAATTTAATAAACTATGAACTAAGTGTTCAAAATAAAGAAAATTTTGTTTGATATCACTTTAAATAAGGTTTTTTGGTTCTAATCGTTGTTCAATCTGTTTCTATCAATGATTATAACATTGCCAAAGTAAGAGTGCGTGATCGGTGTAATACATAAGATCACACAATTACCCTTTACCGGAAATAACATGCAGCCCAACTTTTAATTGCCATGTTTGTCAGCCATCAAGGTCAAAAATTTAATTGGCGCATTAAATCTAGTGCATGTACTGTAATGATCATTTATTTCATACTTTCATAACGTCTAAGGCTTCAGCAAAGCACAAGCTATATAGGTGCCTATATATATATATAGCAAGTATAGCAACGTAAAAAATCTATCATAGTCCTCGCGGCTGGTGACTTACTCACACCGATGTCTAAAGGAGCGTCCATAAGAATTTGAGGTAAGCAAATAATTAAGCAAAAGTCAACGTCACAATGGACAGAGTTTCCCACTACATTTTAGGGAAACCTGCCTAAATCTACAACACAAATAAGCAAGCAATGAATAAAAGCATGGGTGAATTGCGCATATTAATAAAGGCGACTACCTAAGCATTAACAAATAGCAAGCCTTGATAAGAGCATGGTGAAATTTAGCATAATTTTGACAAGGCTGGCTACCTAACATTAAGCGCATAAGCTAAAGCTGAACCTTACACAATCGCTAAATATACCTTATTATTATTATTAAATTTTTGGGTTTAGCCAGCTTGACTCACAAAAGGTTCGTACGCCTCCGCACAGGGGAAGTTTCTGTGAAGTTATCGATTAAAATAAATTTTATGTAGCCATCTTGGACTCACACGAGTACGTGAGCCTCCGTACAGGTAAGTGCCTGCGAAGTTAACCGCTTAAAATTAATGTTTTATATTTCTGTAAATTAGAATACGAAGTTGACTTTCTAAATCAAAATCTCATACGAATATAATATTATTTAATATGTTTCAGCTAATATATGCATAATGCTAATAATGAAACTTATTAATTTTATTTTACCAAATCACACTCAAGCACACTACAATATCCTCCCGTCGAGATACTAAATTAACACGTCTCGACTAGCACTATATGGGAGAGGTTGGTGGGCAAAGAAAATTGTTTGATCCGCTCCGGTCGAAGGTGACAGTGATGTGACAGCGAAACAGATAATCCAAATATAAGCGACAAAAAGGTGGCTTTGCATTGGACAAATAACCAAGCTGTACAAAAGCAAGATTGTTATTGGCCACAAACCCGTTGCTACCATAGGCAGAACGATGACTACTGACCTATAGGCCGTTGCTACGTGCGTCCGGCACAGAACTAAAGTCGACAGGGCCGCACCTTTAACTGAGACTAACAAAAACACCGAGCCATACTGGCGCAATTAAATAATTAATGAGCCAAAAACATTTCCAGGTAGGGTAAACATTTTCCCTCGTTGTACTTCGCATTCGGAACGGTATTATTCTCATCATGAAGTCGCTTTAAAGCATCATTTTTTACAAGTCGGCTTATTCATAATGCAGTCCGGGTTTACCTTGATATAATTTGACCAAAATGGTATGATACTTATGTTGCTGAAGGGCCATTCTGTCATTTTGTTTGAAGTCGTACATTATAAAAACAGAGGCTCCTATTCGAGATTTTAAAGAATATCCCCATTATTATATGATGTTATTACAGATTAAACGTACTAAAAGATTAAAGGAAATAACGACATTTGACAGGCAATTCCTGGCAGCAATTCTGCCAACAAAGCCCGTACAAATGCAGCTTTTACAGATTTACATTCAAATTTGCTGCATAGTTTAATTTTTTGTAAGATAAACTTTAATTTTTATAGTATACACCGTAAGATTAAAGCAATAATGGCACATTTTTAAGAGCGCCCCCAAGTTTATCCAAAATTTGATATTTTGGCCCAGTTACGTTTGGGTTATTGTCTAGGAAACTATACCTGCTTAACGAGAATGCTAAAAATGCTTATTTATCATAAAATAAGCGATTTTGTAGTAAACTTTGATCCCAGATTGAGAACTTACGGCCGAGCTGGAAATTCTACGTTATGTCCGCCATGATGAAATAGTGCCTCCTCGAGAAACTAACCTCTAACTTGATTTGCCTGAACCAATAAAACAACTACTGGAAGAGCGTAGACACATACATGGCGCTATTTCCCCGCTATTTCACATTGGAAGGCCGTTTCCAGCAGCCGTTGAATTATTATCGGGATCCCGATAATAATTATTCTAATAACAAAATTCCTTCGTTTGTGAGACACAGACATTTTCGAGCTTAACCATTCACAGGTATGGTTTACTAGCCAGTTACCAATGCAACCGCGTAAAAATCTCAATTTTTTTGAAACATTGGGGGCGCTCTTCAAAAAAATGTGCTAATATTGCTTTGAAGCGACATAATGGCATAAAAAATATTCAGACATAATGAAAAGGACCCTTACTGAAATCACTTCCACAAGTTTGAAAACAAGTTGGATGTTTACATTCTGTAAAAACAGTAAAAACAGGAAGAGTTCCAGCGAGGAAGGTGGCAGTTTGTGGCAATTTCTGGAACAGAAAACCAAGGTGTTGACATAACTGACAGAATTTACAGTGTATCTAGCATGTTTTGTGACACAATTCAAAAGCATTCAGACCAGGATTCAGACATTGTACTTTAGGCTTGTAGTAAGATATTGATCTGGCAAGTGAAAGATGGATTAGCTGGGATTAGCACATATACAATAGCAATGGTCTGTGAGCTGATGACAGCATGCTTTTCAAGTTTGGTAAATGCTGGCAGTAATGTCAGCATCCTTTTTCCAGAAATTGCCACGAACTGCCACCTCCCCCTCTGGAACTTTTCCTGTTTTTACAGAATGTAAACATCCAAATTGTTTTCAAACTTGTGGAAGTGATTTCAGTAAGGGTCCTTTTCATTATGTCTGAATATTTTTTATGCCATTATGTCGCTTTAAGTTGATATTGTGGATAGGCCAAGTTAGGGCGTTCGTCAGTGTTGTTTTTTTTTTCTTTTCTGCACCTTAACAATCTCTGTAGTTACTAACAAAATGTATATTTTAAGTGCTTAGATTAAATTAGTTTTACAGGTACACTGCAATTTTTACGGTAATTTGTTGGCAGATTTGCTGCTGGTAAAATACTGTAAGGTTTACAATATTTTTTTTACAGTGCGGGTCAATTTATTAACATATTGACTTGTTCCGCATAATGAAAGTCGGCTTACCTTGATATATATACTATACGACTTAAAAAAATTGAACACAACGGACTTCAAACAACATAAGTTATCATACCATTTTGGTCAAATTATATCAAGGTAAACCGACTTTCATTGTGAATAAGCCGACTTGTAAAAGTGATGCTTTAAGCCAACTTCATGATGAGATTATTTGTGATCGTTTGACTTACACAGATCACTCGCACTTAAACTTTCGCAATGGTCTGCACAATAGATTTAAATAACGAATTGCTTTGTATGAAAGTGTCAGTTGTAACTGTGAGTGTTTTGGCAATTAACACATCGAAGTTAGTTTTGAGGCATGTTTCTAGTTAGACACAGAGGCCCGTATTCCAAAAAAGGCGTTTAACAACTGTTTAGTTAAAGGAACGTATATCTCCGAAATAGTGAGGTAGATAGGAAATAATTTTTTGAACTACGGTAAAAGCATCAAATTTGTTATATTCTACAAATAGAAATTGATAACCTTCTGTACTAACTATCTAACATATCTATATTGTTTTTTTTTCATAATTTTAATGAATTCTTACTTATCCACTTCACTACTTCAAAGTAACGATTGTTTAATTAAACGATTGTCAAACATCTTTTTGGAATATTGGCCAAAGTCTCGTCTAGCTATGCAAGACGTGTCCAAATGTCAGATCTCTATATGCAAGACACTCAAACACGAGTCATGTTTTCATGCAAGACACTTGGGCTGGTATTCTGAAAGGGAGACTAACTTTAGACCTGGGTTTAAACCAGGGTTAGTCCTACATGAGTGGACTTTTTTCCTTTCAATATACTATGAAAGTTAAATGCAACAGGTGAAAAAATTACTCATGGTAGGCCGAAATGGCCCATCCAAGAGAAATTTTCTCACCTGTTACAGCACATTTTTAGAGTATGTTGGAAGGAAATAGATCCACTCTTGTAGGACTAACCCTGATTTAAACCTGGGTCTAAAGTTAGTCTTGCTTTCAGAATACCAGCCTTTGAGTTTTGTAAGACGTGTTTTTGAAGCCAGTTTTGAGACATGAATTGATAAAGGACATGTCTTCGTGATTGTGTTTTCACTGTTTCCGTTATCTTAATTTCTTGTTGAAACATATGAGACACTTCCTTAAATATGGTATCCAGGCACACTTTTTTTAGGACAGAGATCGCTATAGAATGTCAGTTTTGCAAATATTCAAACATTTTGAAGTAAAGACTATAAAAACGAAATACATAAAGCCCCATCTTATAAAATTACAAGTTGCCCAAAATGTACAACGTTTCATAATATAAAAATAAACTTTGTTTTGGTGTTAATCAATTATTTTGCTCAAGTTGGATTAAAGAGCGATTACAACAAATATGGGTATATTGCGTGGTTTGGGTATATTTTATTTGAAACCCAGGAGAATTGTTTAGAAAATTGTATGTCATATGAAATACTGGAAGTTGGAAAATTAATTTTATTGTTTGTTATATAGTTTAATTTCAGTTAAGATAATAATCTAAATCATGCAAATTTTACTTTAATAGCTTGCTAAATCGTGTATAGAATTATATAACCAGTGTTTTAGCTGACGTCTTGCATTTAGACACGTATTCTGTAGTTATAGGAAAATAAAACACCCCCAAACCGTGTCTTGCGTGATATTTGGGGGACCAGAAGACGCATTAAAAAGACATCAAAACTCACGAGTCTTGATTTAACAACAAGGCTCAATTTTTAGATTGCAGTATTTAGATAATTTAGAAATTTGCCAGTTTTCGAGAAGATATAGCTAAACTATGTAAAAAAGGAATTTGACAGGCTACTTTGGAGGTAAGAAAATAGCGCATGGTATGTATAACACTTATATTATGAAATTAACTCGATGTATGAATTGACATAATGCTTCACGTATATAGGCCTATGCGTGAAATTGTCCTTGTTTTAATTCCTCCCAATTCAGGTGGGCCCAGTCCTGGCGCTCATCTACCTTCCGTGTGGCGCTAAATACAAATTTCGCCATTGAATTTAGCACAAACCCAGGCTTTGGTCTTGCTGAGAATATCTGGTATATACGGTCATGTTTTTATTATAAAGAATGATTCATCGTAATAAATCACTACTAAATTTGTCATATGCTGCCATATCGTCTAATATTTATACTTTAAGCCAAACTCTTGCTTGCAAATGTCTCTTTGACACGGAAGAAGGGTTTCTTAGAAGAAAACGGGATGGATATAGGATATGGATTATAACAGTGACCCCTCAGGATAGTGTTTTCTAACTTTCCTGAAATTCGCCATTTGTGTACCAGTTCTGGATAATGATGATATATAACACAGTGATACGCCAATTTTATTTTTCGTCGGAATTTTGAAACTGCAGATTTTAGTCAGATGATGGCCAGCAGGGGATGGCCTACAACACTTAAGTCATCAATGCCAATTTCCTAGTAACGCTTAACCATGTTAACATTGTCTTACCCTTATTTTTCTAATTTATTAATAACGGCCTACCCGGTACCCACGATGTTTTCCTATTTTCTATGATCCACGGGGTTTACGTTACTATTAAAACAGACACCATAAGAGTGAAAACCATTGAACATGATAAGTCTAAAGTTCACATTACATTGCTTCCGGCCGTCGGCGTCGCCTATAAACTGACTACTCGTTACGTGCTTGTACAGTGGTAAGGTTCATTAGTCGCGTTCAAGTGAGACAGGAGTAGTCACGAAAACTTAACTCCAGTCTCTCAAGTTCACGTGAAAAATGATGAGCGCCATGGCTGATCGGCGATTATTATTATGGGTGCCTCTTCTTGCTGGTATAGTGGTCACGATAGCGATGGCAGCAAGTTCTCAGCTGCATTCATCAAGCGGCATAGGAATGATTCGGATCATTTTAGAACTTTTACCCATCTAGAAGGACCATTCACGCATAATAATCATCTTCAAATACATTCTGGATTTTGTAACTGTTTTAGTAGACAAGCTGACTGTATACAATGTTATTATTGGGGTTACATTAGCCCTAGTCACGTACTATATTCACCGACAACTCTTTCAGCCTTATCGGTTGATTAGAAACTTTGGTGATGTCGGTTATATCACCGACGGAAGGCATAAGAAAGAGTGGCAAATGAAATTAGCAAAAGGCGCGTCGTGCTGGAGATGTACCTCCCGTATATCCGAATGGATGGTTTTCGGTATTGCGTTCGTGGGAACTTAAGCAAGGAGAGGTGAAATATGTAAGCGCTCTTGGTGAGTAAGGTTTATTATTGTTGTATATATTAAGTACTGGAATGTAAACACAGAATCATGATTAATAACGTAATACCAAGATACTTTTTCGAAGAATGAACAACGCATTTACATGATTTTTTTTAATTAAGGGTTAAAACTACAGAGCCGTATCAAAAACCTTCAAAACGCCCTTCAATATTGTTTGGATTTAATTATTATCGCTGACCATGTAATTTATACTAGCATATTCATGGCTTGTTTTATATTATAACGATATCATCATGAGCATGTAATCTTACAGCAGTTTTAACTGAACAAAATATATTTGTCTCTGGACATACAAGAGAGATATATTTGGTTGACGAGAATTTATTAAGAGTGCTACCACCTGCCTCTGGGCCTATGCACTTTTCTTGTGTTCCTAGCCAAGTTTGGAATTTCCTTGCTACGGGCATTATGACAACAAGACTGACTTATGACTTCATGTCGACTGGGATTTCAGGGCCAATATCGAAATGGATCCTAAAGAGTTTTTGTTTTCTTTTTCGTGATAAAAGTAATGTAATACTTACAGCCAAACGATAATGATCGAGAAGGGTATATCTTGTGTTTATTAACCTGAAAATTACATTCTTTACCATATAGACGTAATTGTTAATTTTCTTATGCCATTACCCTCATTATGGGACGGTGTCTAAAAAGAAATTACTAAATACTTCCTGTTTATATGGCGTGTAGCACTACAATATAAACGATCAAATATTGTACTGTTTAAAGATTTATTTCCTTTTTTTTATTGGAAAAGAAATAATGACAAAATGGTGTATCCTGTTGCACACATGTGTGATGGGAAAACGCGATGATTCCTATACATTGTAGGCCTCTGTATTTTATAGCCAATGTATTGATGACGACATTGATCATTGGTGGTAAAAGGACATTTACGAGTTTTACGTATCTGTCTATGCCAAAAATTATATAAACTTACAGGTTTAAGTATTTTAGTGATGTTTTATTATCACAATCCATGTATAATTGGCATTCTACATTCATTTAAGTACGATTGTAACGAAATTAAACTAGGGTTAAGATTTACGGTTTAGGGTTAGCATGCGTACACTGTAAAAATGGTGTCTTGGCAAAAGACACTTCAAGTGTCATCAGTTTTGAGATATGTAGGCCCTATATCTATTTAGACACAAAGTCATGTCTAAATGCAGGACATATTCAATGTTCAATGCGATGTCTCTAATGCAAGACACTAATTTACAAGTCACGTTTTTATGCAAGACACTTCAGTTTTGTAAGACGTGTCTTTTGTCATCATTCTGGAGACATGTCTGGCTGGAGGACATGACTTTGTGTCTTAGATTATGTTTTTATTGATTCTATTTTCTATTATTTCTATTGCTGAAGACATGTCTATTGCCAAGACATGTCTTACATATGACGCCAAGACACCATTTTTACAGTGTAGGGTAATGGCTCAGGTTTGTGGTTATATGGTTATAAGGCACGTTTTTCCTGCAGGCCACTTGTATATATATAACTCTGTGATACAGCTTACCCAAATTTTCCAGTTTCAAAAAGACCCTAATGCAAAAAGAGAAAAAGAACAATTTTGTAAAGATATGATCCTTTGCTCATATGTATTGTAGTGGCCCGCGTGGTTACAAGTTGTGGAAACAGGGAGTAGCCTTCTGATAATTTCGTTGTGGACTATATACCTTTTCCAAATCGAAGATCATGACTTAATAAAATATTTCAGATTTTATGGTATTGTATTTATATTATCAGTATTGTTTACATTATCAATGTTTTTAGACTAAAAACACATGGGCCTTCCGAGAAAAACGTACTCCCGGAATAATCTAGCATGTTACTTTACATTGCTAGAGAAAATAATAAGATAAATATTTTCACCCCCAACACCTACACATACACACACCCCCACCCACACCCCACAGCCCTCCACACACACCCTCGCACCACACACACAAGCACACACACACACACACACACAGAATATTAGAGGCCCACTCTGTGATTTTTCAATGTCAATTTTGTGTTCGAATTTTAAAAAAGCGCCCCTTGAAGTATAAATAGCTTTAGCTTGGTTTTGATATGAACGAAAATATTGGTTTAAGTTGTGCGCGAACGATATTCACATGTACTGCAGTTTCACGTTATGCTTTCGTTTTTGTGTCACCTGTACACAAGGATCACTTTGTCCACTGTTGTCTGTTGTGGTAGTCTGTTGTTGTCGTTGTTTGTAGATTTACACACAAAGAAACCGTTTAAGGCTAATTAATTACGGGTGATGATTGACACATGTAAAAACAATAGAAACATGCCAAAAAAAACCCAGTTTTCTCCAAAATCGAGGGCGCCCTAAACGCAAAACGTGCAAGTGTTCTTTAAATATAGAGAATAGTATATTGTCAATGAAAGTCTTAAAATGTATTGTTGTAATGCAATACCCCACAATCGCGCGTATTACAGTAGGAGTCTTGCTACCGCATAATTCCCTAGATGTACCAAACCACATACTCATCTATTCTTATACTCCTTGTTCAACTGTGATTTCCTCTAGGAACAATCCTTCATAGTAATCCCATTTGTTTTCATTCTTGTGGTCAATTTGAGTCATTTCCTTTCGGTGGTCAGCCCTTTTACTCTTCTTTCTTCATGAGATTTGTTTGAGATGAGTGCGATGTGAAGACATCCTCACATAAATAAACGTCTTTTACAAATTATCTATTATTAAAAAAAAAAAAAAAGAAAATCAATTTTGTGCATCATTGGAGGGGGCATTATAGGCCCAATTCTATTCAATTTGAGGTACAAAGGAGTTCATTTCCCACTATAGGCCTATTTATCTTGGATGGTTTTCTCCACTGTGCAGTGTTTTTTGAATAATCTCAGGTGTAATGTGTGAGTACTATTCAAAATGAATAGTATACAAATATTGAATGCCTAGTGCGTGGAATAGTAAATATATTCCAAATTTGACAGAGTGATATATTTTTACTATTCCACAAACATAGGCATTCAATATTTGTTTTATATAACGATACAAAACAATATTTTTTCTGCCGTTGAATATACTTACTATTCAATGGCTCAATCGTTATATAATACTCACTATTCAAAATGACTCACACATTACACCTGAGATTATACAAAAGACACTGCACAGTGGAGAAAACCATCCAAGATAAATAGGCCTATATAGTGGGAAATGAACTATTCAAAATGAATAGTTGGGGAACTCTTTGTAATCTCTTCAACGTTTCATATTGAAGTATAGTTAAAGATATTTTACGTTGATGTTGAGAAGAGTATGATGATACACCAAGGAATACGTAATATGCATACACCCGATATTCTGAGGAGGGTGGCTAAATGCATAATCATTAATTTTTTGTAGAAAAATATTTTTAAAAAATATTAAATTAACAAAATTATGGCCCAATAAATTTACCCGTTAAGGTAGTTTCAAAATAATATTTACTACAATGAAGAAGAGATTAATTCAGTTTTCGGGATGAATGGACAATTTAGGCCATATTTGGTCAGTCTCTCAAAAATCGTGACGAAAAGTGCAAATATGAGGCTTCTTGGACAAAAAAATCTCAACTATTCTAAAGAGGTTCTATAGGCTAATCTTTGAATCTGAAAAGTTGTACACAACCAGAAGTAGCTAAAAGTGTTCTGTGATGTTTCACGGACTTAAACAAAACGTTTTGAGTCAGGGTTCCTAAGGCAGAGAGGGTTCTAAGTCGAACCTTTGTTTAGAATACACTCAATTATACACACATTCAAATATAATGTATAGTGCATGGCGGATAGTTGGGATGGAGCTGTGAGTAATTGATATCATCAATTAGAGATAAGATTGTGTGTATTATTTACTGTGTACATAAAGAATATCAGGCGATGGTTTAATGTCTGCCCTGTCATTAACAGAATAAAGAAATTATGTATCTATTCTGAAATGTATCTAAATCTAAGATAAAACAAAATAAAACGAATTTATATCTTAATTCATTCACATTTATACACAATATTCAATAATAACAAATTACAGGAGAAAATACATAATGTA
Organism: Ophioderma brevispina; assembly: GCA_023653785.1. Classification (NCBI taxonomy): domain Eukaryota; kingdom Metazoa; phylum Echinodermata; class Ophiuroidea; order Amphilepidida; family Ophiodermatidae; genus Ophioderma; species Ophioderma brevispina. Next base: position 77,498 of record JAMKCH010083230.1, read on the forward strand.
AATACTTCGCATATAATATTAGATTTGAAAAGTATCTTACAACATATATTAAAGCCATAAACTATAAATTAATAGGTAATTAGAAAAAAGCTAAATACGACAGACATTATGGATTACATTGTATTTAAGCGTGACATATTGCCAGCAATTTCCGTATCATTTATTAATTTACTAATGCTTAATTTAGAAGTCGTTACCACCACGTTGATATTGATATTTATTTTACGAGTGTTGTTCTTCTTCTCGATTTGTTTGTATTTCCATTCAAAAATCTAATTCATCTCCTTAGAACCAACCATCCATGGGATCGACGTGTGTGAGACCTATATCAACTTTGAAAAAGTATAAATAAATTAAACCTGAAAGATTACTACTTATTCCAGATACTGTTTATACTTGATTAACTGATTTTTTAGCTATAATCAAACTTTAAAATCTATCTCAAATGTCAGTTTTGGACATAGCCAGTTCTGGTGGTTCTAAGGGTACGCTATATTGTATAATAATAATAATAAAAATAACAATAATAAAAATAACGATAATAAAAATAACAATAATAATAAAAATAACAGTATCAACAATAAGTCTCTTGTCAAGCTGTACGGTGACATGCCTTCTTAATTTTATTTTTTCTTCTCGCTTTCTCCTCTTCTCTTTGTATCTCCTCATAACTCTCATCTTATTTATAAATACTCTTAAGCCAGACATCATGTTTGTCTTAGTTTGTCCTGTCCTGTATATTTTGTCTCGTCTCCGCCCCCTTCCCACTTTTGTTTTTTCTTTTTCGTATTTTAAGCATACCTCCTGTAACTTTTCACTTTTTTACCCTTTTTTTGTGGAGGGCACTGCGACCTCACGCCTCGCGTTTAGCAGTGTCCTCGTCCCTTCACCATGTATGCATTCCAAAATACTGCTTTGTATTGTTTTTCTGTAATATTATCACCTATATGAAATTATGATTTAATTTAACCATAGTTCTACTTTATCATTTGTATACAACCAAATAGTTCCTCTTTGTACATAATCTATGGTTATCTATATAATTAAGGTTTATCATCTGTTTATTTGTATACATGTTTTGTGAAGAGGCAAAATAAATATGAATATGAATATGAATATATGAATATATATGAATAATAGTAGAAAAATATTTCTCGTTTCAATTTCTTTGTTGTTCATTTATGTTATTTGGTTGATAAAAAAACGAAGGTAAATGCTTCCCATTTTAATAAAAAGAACAGTATTTTATTTTGAAGATAATTATAGTGCAGTACGCGTACGCCTCTGGTCATGCTGGTAAAATGGACTACGAGCAACTTAAGTAACTTATAGCTCAGGAATAGTTTACTTTAGCAAGTCACTGATATCACACCTGTTGTACACTGACAAATTCTTTATCTCCCAATATGTCGCTAACCTATAACCTTTCCCCAATTTCTCAGAAAAGTTCTTGACAGTTGAAACTTTCTTGGGAATTTTCTAGTTCTCCGAGGTCACACTCAATAAAAATATTTACTGAATTACTGAAATAAAAATGTTAAGTATAAATGGGGATCAATTTCTATTATATATGTATATTTATTGAATTAACCAATGAGCAAATTAAACAGTCAAACAAATTAACACTAAGTTCTTTTTAAAATCATCATTAAAGTTTGTCTGCTTTTATCACGGTGGTGTTCTCGTTGTAGTCCGGGGTTGTAGTTAGAATAAATACACAAATAACGACACAATAACTCAAGATGATAGCATTGTCTGTATTATTTGCATCTAAACAGATAAAAGTTTACTAGGTGAATGTTATCTGTGAAGTGTAAAGCTTGATGTGATAACAAGGGATAATAACGAGGGATAACATACATTCTATGACGGGTGCATGTCATATCGGCCAAGGCTAAATCATTTTATTATAAACGCCACTTTATTAAAATAATATGGAATGTAATTATTTGGAAGAGGCAATGGATAAACCATGTCGCACCAATAAAAAAGCACCTGAAGAAGTATAGGAAAATAGCGTTTTTGCTCAAATCTTCGCAAATATTTGATTTTTCATATCAATAGGCCTATAATATTCGATTTGCAAAGCGGATTGGGCGTGTCACAAGCAAATCAATGGAAAACAAAACAAGGAAAATTAGCACGTAGGCCTCGAGGAATAGATATGTTAAAACGGAAAGGAGGGATCGAGGTCATCCGCAGAATTAATTTTGGCTGCACATCGACGACAACCTCTCATAAATTATTAATTTAATATAAACCTTGTTTGCATTGTATTACTGGCGATGATCACATACTGGAAAGTGTGCGCAACACGTAGCATTCGATGTAAACATAATTACATGTAATTTACTATATGAAGTGGCATTTCGTTATTTGTGAGACATGTCTCCAAAACTTTGTCAAGACACAATTTAATAGTGTACAGTTCGCATGCTTCAGTATCCATTTGCCACAGTAATAATTGTAGAGAATAAAATAGCGAAGTATTGTTACCAGAATACACATGGCTAGACCATTTCAGGAGGAAGAAGTGACACCATAAGAGTTATGGATGGAAATCAAAGACACAATTATGACAACTGCCAAGAAGTGCATTCTTCCAAAGCGCGAAAGAAGAACATCATAATGGCTATTTCAAGAAGTGCTAGACCTGCCTGCTGAGCGTCGATGAGGCTGGTCTGCATCACAGTAAAAATAAATAAACTGTCTAATGAGATTCAGGCAATGGCGAGGAGAGATAAAATCATCTCACTCAGCTCTTTGAGGAGATAGAAGGCCATAGTGCTCAAAATAACATGCAGAAGCCTCTTCAAAGGTGTTAAAATCTGGCCAACACAGATTGGCAGAAATAAAGGATTAAAAGGTAGCGGTTTTAACCGAGAGCGAAGAAATCAAGAACAAATGGAAAAGCTATTGTGGGGCCTTTACGCATCTAAAGGGGATGAAACAAGTGAGGAAATTGACGTTCAGGAGGAGGAGGCTGATATTTGACTAAGTGAAGCGTACAACCAACCAATCACCTGGCATTGACGAGATCCCTAACGAGTTGCTGAGGAACATTGATGACTGTGGAGCAAAGCTGATAATGGCGATTGTGTAACAAAGTCTGGCATTTTCTGGAAAAATCAGTGTTCCTTACTATACGTCCAAAAGGGAGACATAGCAGAATGCAAAAGTTGCCATGCCCTCATTCCTTATATAAGTAAAAATATTGTGTTGCATATTCTAAATGAGAGGTCACGGTCACAATATTAGAGAGAGCTCCCACCAGAACAAGCTGTTTTTCGCAAAGGCAGGACAACTAGAAATCACATTACCAGTTTCTATTACCAACATTCGTCATACCACTGAGAAGTGCAAGGAATATACCAGAAGAAACTCTATCTTTACTTCATAGATTATGCTAAAGCATTTGACTGTGTCAGGAGTGCAGCACTCTGGAAAGATCTTCTATCCACGGGAGTCCCAGCTCACATGGGGCAACTCATCAAAACCCTATATGATGGGCAGTTTGCCTGCGTTCGCGCAGATAAAGATGACACTACTTGGTTTGGTCTTGGATAGGGAGTAAGGCAAGGCTGTATACTTTCGCCAACCCCGTTTAATATCTATGCGGAGCGCATTATGAGACGTGCTCTTGACAGCTGGAGTGGATGGCTCTCGATTGGAGGCTGGGGTCTGAGCAATTTAAGATATGCCAACGACACAACCCTCTTGGCTACATTTCTTGATAAGCTTGCAAGAATCCTGCACAAATTTAAGGAGGAAAGCGAAGCCAAGGGCCTTTTCCTCAATGTGGCTAAGACCAAGCTCATGGTAATTGGAGCTGTTCAGCATGATGACCCATAATAGTTGATAGAAATATGTTACGACAATTATGACTTGCCATATACAACTAAGATCCGCTTGGTCCGGGCTCTGGTTTTCCCAATTGTAACCTATGGGCGTGGGTCATGGTCTGACTAAGACTGACTGCTGGAAGATCAATGCGTTTGAGCTGTGGTGTTGGCGAAGAATGCCGAGTATTCTGTGGACTGATAACTAATGACGACGTCCTCCAAGAAATTGGACAGGGGTCTCGCCTGTTAGATATCATTAACCAACAAGCAATCGGCTACCTTGGTCACATCCCCAGGTGTGATTGCAACTATCTTGAAAGGTGGTACTCCAGGGGAAGGTTGAAGGATCTTGCAGGCCAGGAAGACCAAAGGCAGATGGATTGACCACATAAAGACTTTTTGGGACAACCACTCCAGAAGCTCGTCACAAGTGGCATGCCATCGTTGAGGTCACGACCGGACACTTTCCAAGCAAGCAAGACCATAGTTACTATAATAACTTCATAGTCAGACCATGTCATTACAGATACAACACAACGAACTACGTCCTCGGTGGATGCATGTGTACATTGAATGACAAAAATATTGATGCAATTTTGACTTTGTACATAATTGCCAACGCAGATTCACATAGGCCTACATTTAGTCAGAAACTTACACTTTAAAATCGGTGTTCAAATTTAGAGATTAAATTAACACTTTAAAAGGTAAGCACGTTCAGACAAACTTTTAACATATTTTAAAATTGGCTACAGCAGCGTTTTTCCAAGCTGGGGGTAGCGAATAGAGTCGCAAAGAAAACTTAAACAAATAAAAATAAAATAAAATTACTATTCTTCCAAAGAGGGACCAGTATATACCTTAGTTTACCAATATCAATTATCCAACCCGATTGATCATCATTATACATTCGATTTATTGAGCGCATTATTTGCTATCAATACAAAAGTGTTGGGTCGCTCCACATGCGTGAATGTTACACCGGTACTAACTCAAACTTTTAACGAACAATGCAATAGTTAAGCCGCAACTTTGTAACCTTTGAAGCATTTGTACAAATATTTTCTTTGATATCATGAAATATGTGACCAAGTAACCTCTGTTATAGAAATGAGCTCCCAGAGCTTGTTCATTCATGGGCAGAGGGGAAATCACGGAGGGGGGAGGGGGTGAATACATGCCCCATTTTTTGGCATGGGAGGGTTGTCAATGTAATAAATCATTCATATGTGGAAATCTTAGGGGTAGATGGAATATTGTATCCCCAAATAGCTCCAAATTTAAGCAAAATCGAACCTTTTTGTTCTTTTTCCGCCAGATTTTCCAAGAAATTTCCACATGGCACAATGAAAAAATGATTAGTCAATTTTGATCAAAGTAATAAATAAGACCTCATTTTGACTAAGGGTCGCGTAGTAAAGATGGTATTTATACATTACATTTCACTCTCCCACCTTACACACCATAATTTCTGACAAATTTTGAGCCAAGTACATGTAAAGGTCATGCAGAATATTCGTATCAATGATACAATCGCGCTATAAATGCAGCGTTTATAAAAACCACGTTCCCTCAGTGTCGTGGGGACAGGAAAGGTGAATACGGGGGATGGGGTAAAGAAAAAAAATCCCTTAAGGCAAGTTGTCAACCGTATCAGCCACGAAGTCAACGTAGATCACGTCCCTCGCACATTATTTCGGTTTCGGATATCCTGAATTGGCCTATTATCATGGTTGTATGTGTGATTATTTAGTAATTCCAGCTGGGTGATAAAATAAGGAGTATTTGTCTACAGCAAAAGTGGTTTTGTGTGCAAACACCTCTAGTCTAAAATTAAATCGTGATAAATTATCCCGCATGTTATCACTGGATGCTAATGGATCCTCAGAGCGTTTTTCAGAAAAAAAAAAAATATTTTGTAAAAATAAAATATAATAATAAAGCAGTAGTTTGCTTTACAAAATAAGTCTTTTTATTATTCATATAGTATCGGAAATATGGCAAAATAGGAACTTTATCGTAAATTGCATGGAAATTATAGTCTAATTAATTATTTGAAAGGATTAGGCCTATGTATTGCCTACCACTTTCACTATTTTTGTTATTGTTTGTAATACATTGCTTGATATACCTTGTATACAAACATTATTGTCAGATAGTATTCAAATAACTTGTATACCTCTCACTATGTGAAGAGGTTATTAGGTTCACCAAATTTTAAATTCTGACTCAATTGGGAAGTTCATGGCCTGTTCCCGGGCCTGTTTTCGGCAAATTGTATAGTTGCTACGTACTTTGTTTCAATGTCCTGATTTATGAGTGTTATAGGGTAAAGATCATCTTATAATACATTGGGGGTCGTTGATTGTAATTTTGCACCCACATCTGGAATAACTCCAGCTCACTGCCTACTATTTATCCAGTGTATCCATTTATCTGCATTTACAGACAAGCGATATCAAGGATTGTTCGAAGTATTTAATTCTGAAAGTAATTAAAAATACCCACAAGTGAAACTTGAAACCCTTGTAATTTAGCAAAGATATGAATTGATGAAGTTTGTTGGGAACGGTAGGGTATTTGAGTTTAGTCTGGGTAGTAATGTCCCTCAGCATGGGCACCGGAGGAATCCAGACGAACACTATAGACCAATTTCGGATTCATTTCGATTCTAAAAACTTTGTCGGACTACAAATGCGAAGCCCAGGCTGTGCAGTGATGTTTTGTGCGTATCCACTCGGGATCCCCACTTTCATGTATTGGTAATTTACAAAAATTATATATTATGCTTAATTTAATTTCTGTTTTGGTTTGTCTGTTTTGTTTGTTGGGTTTTTATTTTGTTAAGTACTGTTTGGCATAGGATTCATAGATTCACAAACAGGAGGGTATTTCTTAAAAATGATAAATTTGACCTCGCCCCAAAGTATTTTGCATAATAATTAGGGTGGTTATGAATGTACTGTCGATGTTATAATGTATTAAAACAGTGAAAAGTACGTTTAGGTTTTTGTTGCACAGTTAAATGCATCGTAAAATGACATGTCGTATTTCTGTAGATTAATAAGGGAATGCCCGTTAATCCACAGTATATACAAAATGCCCAGTAATTCGGGAAAATTTTCACTCCATTTGTCTGTAAAATAATGGGATCATATATCATTTTAACTACAGTGGATTTAACAATTTGGTCATTACTACTTACCAATCCAGTGGTACTATTTTTTACATTCGCATACACCAATTCCTATTTTAAGCAAATAGGGTTATTATTATTTTCAGGTCAGGAGTTAGCTGTTTACAGAGGTGACGATGGGAAAGCCTACATAGTTGACGCCTACTGCCCTCATCTTGGCGCTAACCTCGGGGTCGGAGGTCAAGTCAAGGGTGCATGTATAGTAGTGTCCATTTATGGGTGGGTCTTCAGAGGCTCCGATGGAACATGTGTGGATATACCGTTATACTAAAATGTAGGTTTTAACGATTATATTTATATCTAATTTTATAGCAACTAAAAATGTGATAAAACACATTTTTGTATTGGCATACTTGTGCCAAGTTAATACTCTTCCTGTCTTAAAGAATGAAATGACGTAATGTTTTATGCCAACTGTTGGGTAGTATCATATTTGTCAGAAGTGTCTGTTTTTTTTTTTTGCTCAAACAAGGAGGAACGACTTATCTGGTCTCTTCGGGTCGGACAACTGCACATTACTGAATTGCACATTCCTCATTTAACGTAGTTTAAAAAGCACGGACCCTAAACCCGGGCTCTAAATTCTGATTGTCTGCCAGTTTTTCCAGTTTTTTGGTATCTGCCAATGTCATCGTCGATACATTTTCTGACATTACCTTATCGTGCAGATATCAAGCCTAAGTGGAGCGTTAAGGTTCGTTGTGCTGAGTTATATTGCCCAATTACAGTCGTTGCCAAAATACTACTGTCCATTCAATTAGCTTAGACCCTCGGTTTTTAATTAATATTAGAGGAGGTATTGGTGTCGAGAAAAAATCGTGAAAGAAAAGTTGTAATTCATCTGATTACCCAACAAGATTTTGAAGATTTGAAGGTGCATGCTGAAAAGTATTTCTTCACACCTAATTCTATTCAATTTCTACGATTTTGGGCCATCAATCGTCAAGGAATCGGAACCAGCCAAATATTCGTAATGAGCATAAACTTTTTCAGGAATGTTCCATTTATAAGATAGGTGTATAAAACGTTGTATCGCTCTTTGACAGTAGAAGACATTGATCGATACCATGAACAATGCTTGTAATATATAAATAGCGTCTATTTATTTCCGGGATTTTATTCCTGGGGAAAAAATATGTCGCTTCAAACTTTCAAAGAAATACAATAATACATTCTTTGTATTATGTCATTTTAAGAGAAGATGACACAATATGTGCAGGTCCGCCGATATTGATCGCAATGGGTATCGCTACATCGATAATCGCTCCCTACCTCGTATGTATAATACCAAAGACCACCTCACATGTCATTTTGTTAATGGTGCAAGACGTTGGACAAATCATTTGCAACTTTGAGGGAAAGGGGGTCAAATTTCAATAGATTTGTAGGTAAATTTCCATCCATGTGTTGTAAAATTTAAAAATCCTGTTGGGTAATTTCGTGAATACAAACTTCTCTTTCACGATTTTTTCTCGAAACATCTACCTTCTCTAATATTAATTAAAAACCGAGGATCTAAACTAATTGAATGGACAGTAACATTTTTAACTGTATTTGTATAAGTTGAGTTGAGTTGCAGCAGAGAGTGATCGATATATCGACAACGCCACTTACAGTATGAATGGACCTCGAAGGTTCTTCATGCTTCACTACATCAGTCTTCGCTGTGGTGATCGCGGTACCGCAATGGAGTTGCATTGAGTTGAGGCAGAAAGTGGTCGCAATGAACTGAATACAACGTACAGTGCAGCAGGATTTGCAGTTGCGCTCATATGGGTTGCAGCAAAATAATTGATATATCGGCAACGCAATAAGTTGAACCTGTGCCAATAACGCGAGTGTTGTTAAGTTTTTATAACAACATTTTTAAAACTCCCTCTGACCTGCCACGTGAAGAAATCATTTTTAAAAGTCGTTAATTGATTTTTGTTCTTGAAGTAACTTTTATACTTATTCTTTGATTTATTATTTTGTTATGAAGACTTTTGATACCCTTATCTTCCATAAAATGTCAACCGACACCCAAATTACTATATGAACAAAATGGTGAAAATATGCAATATAGAACCATGCTACTATGCGCTTGTATACGATTACAATATGCTATCCCATTAAATGTGATAAAATGCCAACGACTCGTTTCCTTCACACAAACAAAATAAACTTAAGCTAGAAAAGATCCAGATAATTACGACTCCCATTAGTTTCATAAATTTGTATCGAAAACAACTCTAAAGATACCTCTCCAAGTACTCATTGTACCTCAACGTTTTAGTGGTCCTATACGTTAGAAGAAGCATCCGTTTAAAACCAAAATATTTAATAGTTTAAGACTATATTATTTGTTTTCACCCTATTCTTTGTCAGGATTTCCAAGATGGGGAAAAAACAAACCTCTGAACGAATTATAAAAGGAGTCAAATACTTAATTTGCATTAAGGGCAATTAAATAAAATGAGCTCGAAAAGGAAAAGCGAAGATTCTGTATCTATTTCATTTTGTACGCATGTTAAAATTGCGCGGACACAGTGCAGTAGCCTAACATTGAAACTCATATTTTGGAATTTTTCAGTACCAGAATTTGCTAAGACAAGAGCCTGGAGATGCGTAGAAGTAAACGGCGAGATTTTCATGTGGTATCACGCCGAAGGAGAAGAACCGGATTGGTTTCCGCCTGAAATTGAAGGAATTACGACAGGGAAGATGAAATTCCATGGCTACACAGAGCATTATGTCAATGCACATATCGAGGTACAGAAAACAAACGAATAAACAAACAAAAACATAGAGTGGAAATTGCATGAATGTGGACAAAGACGTTTCACAGAACTCAAGTATCTTCATGTCTAGAACATTATGATTTTATAAAATAAAATTATAAATAGCCAAAGTAGCATAATCAAATGCTTTGTTACAATACAGATAATGATTCCAAATACGAAAACAAATTAAAGGTAGGTGACCCAGTCCCATTTTTCATATTTATCCCAGATATGTTTCCTCCTTCAAATGGAAGCATATCACAAAAACATTTTGAGTTGAATCAGTTCAGCCGTTTGGATATTAGGCCTAATGTGTACTAAATTGGTGTATGTTAATTCCTGGTGTTAATTAACATGATTAATGGGGTGAGGTTGTCGCCAACCTTAATCAGCGAATGAAGTCAAACGCATTTACCAATTTAACCTATTTACTGTTTTTGTTTCAACAGGAGATTCCAGAGAATGGTGCGGACATTGCTCATCTACATCACCTACACACACCTTTTCTGGCAGCGGGCAGGGATCTCAGATATCAATTTTCATGGTAAGCTACCACATTTAACAAATCGAAGATTGTAGCAATCTGTCATCGTTTCATGGGTTAAATTCAAGGCATGTAGGAACATTTAGACATATGATTTGAGAATTTTCCCCTAATAAGATTGATTGCAAATTTATGGGAGTCCGTGGATCGTTAGGAACAAAAATGCTTTTTCGTCAGTCTCCTGATATTTACTCCGTTTTCTTGTTAATGGACCAAAGTATGATGTTGTTGAACCACAAATGCATAAACGCAGAACCATGCAATTTGAGGGCCTTTGGATCATGTCAGTGGTTCTGCATTTCACCTTCCATCAAACATATTAGCCTTCTTTGGACTCATCTTTGAATGCAGGATTACGAATATGGTCATCAAAGTGCATATTTTGATATTTTTTTTGGGGGGGGTGTTTTTTTAATGTGTGAGCGATTATAGTTAATTGCCAAAATGGTTGTGTCAAGTAAATCGAGTAAAACTATGGTGTAGGAACGATATGTCGCCTACATAATGTATCGTAGCAGTTTAAATGCGCATTTCGTGGTCTATAGCCTTGTCTGTATGACGTTATATATTGAGAAAAGTATTGAAAATACTGAATAGGTGGAAAATTGATATTTTAGCGACTCAGAAACATTATTATAGCACTAAAATGTTTCATTATATATAAAACTAGCCATTTCTTATCAAGTAGAGCCAAAAACCGCGTGAAAATCGGATACTCCTAACTTTTTTGGTGAAAATATGTATCTATTCTACACTGTGTCTATGGAAATTGAGTTTTGCTGACATGCGAAATTTATGACGTCATTGTGACGTAATACTAGGCATGTTGGTACATTTTATCCTCAAAATGTTGACATTTTAAGCAAATTTGGAAAATGTTCATGTCGTTGACTAATTTTCCAACAAATTTGAGAAAAGTTTGAAAAAAACGACCCATTGCTATATCAAAATTGGTATGAAAAAGGGGGTCATTGATATACCAGAAGGCTGAAAACGAGACCGATGTCTGCGGCACGTTCCCGTATCGTCATTTGTGTTGAGACCCCCCCCCCCCCCCCTCCTGGGAAAGCAAACCGGTGTGGCAGGAGATATGGTCCTCCGGGCTCACAGTCCGTGAACAATGCTGAACAATAGGGCAATCGATTCAGTTGACTCTTCACGCATCACTAGTTTCATGCTTTTTCCGTTTGTTTCGTATTATGAACGCCCGGACTATGATACCTACCGGACTATGATTACTTTCACACCTGCTACAAATTTGTCTCATATACTAATAGTACTATAGAACTTTCAGCTCCATACAATTGCTATATAACCGGGGGGTTCTCATTTTTGGTTTGGGTAGGGATGTGCGGCCGGGTGTTTGAACCACTACCCCGAAAATATATACCAAAAATGACAAATTTGCTATACGTCCTTATACCTGCTTTGGTGGAGGTTTTGGGGGCGAAGCCCCAGAAGCTGAGAGAAAACTAACTGTTAAAATGTATTTGGAGCCATTCTGGCAGCACTATTTTTCACACTCGTGGTTTGCATGCATTCTTCATACCTGATTGACCATTGGGAAATCACTTGCAACAGAAATGCAACCCTTTCATATACCAATTTGCAAGAAAAAGTGGCCGATCAGGGCCAAAATCGCTGAAAATGCAACCCTTCTCGACCGCACATACCCCTACCCACTTTTCCACTAAGAATCCCCTGGTATATAACTGCAGGCAAATCTCTAACAAGAACAGAGAGAGTGAGTGAGAAAAAAGAACAACATTAGGATTACTACAATCTTTTTAAATTCGAAGTTGTATTTTAGCGTTACTCTTTTTAATTAATTAGATATGAAATAAAAACATTTTGGTGCTTTCCCGTGCCGGGAATCGAACCCGGGCCGCGTGGGTGAAAACCACGAATCCTAACCACTAGACCACACGGGATTGCTTGAAATCTCAAAATCATCGAGCAATCTCTTTCCTAACGCCGTGTGTATTGATGATAAATCTGTGAACCAAAAAAGGAAGAACTTGTGAAACAGCTGATTAATATCAATGGTGATGACGTCATTGTATCGATAACATGTTGTCAGACTACACCTACCTGACAATTATGGCAAGGATAAAATAAACGCGAGTTTTTTGGGGTGAATTTTATCTAACAAAAATGAGGGAACATTTTGTAATTGTAATCATATGATATTACATAATAAAATATAATATAATATTAATTATCTCCCCTCCTTGATAAAAAAAAATAATTAATATTCGCATCTCTTATCATGCCTCCTGATTAATGTAGGGTATGGCAGCTATGTACCCATCTAAAAGTTCCAAAATAAGTTGATTTGAAAATAAATCTCTGAATGAATTTAAAACCGTTTATAAACCTGTTTAAAGATTTATTTCACAAGTCTGGGCATTATAGTCAAAGGGATGGCTCTGTCCCAAAAGTTGTATTTCCTTCTATAGTTTGAACCCGGAGTTTGAAATTTGGAGTTTTGAGATTTAAGGTTTGACATAATCTAAAACCATTTCAAAAACTCCATTAACTGGTCCGACCAGGATGGATAGAAAATAAGTTACGTCCTACTTTTCAAGCGAACATATATTTGTTGAGGGGCCTAACTAAGCTCACATAGGCCTTTACATGATGACATGATGGGGTTTACTTGTGCAGGCACGTACCTTGAACAATCTTATCGGTATCATTCAGAGACGTAGCTAGGATTTTTTTAGAGTGGGTGATTATTTTTTTCAAAGTGGACCTTTCCCAAATTGTGAGCCTTTTTGCCAACCCGGTTTGCCAGCGACTATGGCAATGTGGACCCCTAACCAAAAGTTGCAACCCGTCCCCTCCTATAATATAACAAAGTTGTCTTCCTGCCTATCCGTGCTTCCTCCTTGCGTAAAAGTTAAGATTGTTTATATCGTCTCGCCTATAATAATTATGTGCCAAATCCGTATTGGTTTGAATTATTTCGCAAAAAATTCAAATTGTTAATTGTCTTTTAAAATGAGAAATTACAACACAATATCATATGGCACTGTGATACCGGTGTGACACAAATATTTGCTCATAAAAAATCAACTGAAAATTTTGATAAATACCTACCCAACCATAGACAAACATGAAGGTGTTAAAATCACGAAATGAAATACCGCTGCACCCTCCATGTAGAGTAACCAAGGTATAGATTGTATAGTAGAAGACCAACCTGTAGACCCCGTGACCAAACGCTGGTAACATGATTGAAGGTGTCTTTGGGTTCCCTGATAATGTTGAAACTTTTTGACTTAGGACCTTGCCCTGAAAATGCCATCCTTCTCGGGACGCACATCCCTACCCCTTTTTCCACTAATAATAACCCACCTGTATATAAGGCGCAGGCAAATCTCTGACAAGAACAGAGAGAGAGACTTTTTGAAATCGAAGCTGTATTTTTGCGTTGCTCTTTTTTAATTAGATAGAATTTAAAAAAAAAAAGCTTTATTGCTTTCCCTTGCCGGGAATCGAACCGGGCCGCGTGGGTGAAAACCACGAATCCTAACCACTAGACCACACGGGATTGCATAAAATGTCGAGAGCATCAAGCAACCTCTTTCCTAACGCCATGTGTGTATTGATGATAAATCTATAAACTAAAAAAGGAAGTACTTGTGAAACAGCTGATTAATACCAATGGTGATGACGTCATTGTATCGATAACATGTTGTCAGACCACACCTACCTAACAATTATAGCAAGTATCAAATAAACGCGAGATGCATGAACGTTTTTTGGGTGAATTTTAATTAACAATCTTAGTATTTTGGGTGAATTTTAATTAACAATCTTAGTATACTTTTTAACCAAAATGAGGGAACATTTTGTAATTGTAATCATATGATATTACATAATACAATATTAATTATCTCTCCTCCTTGATATTAAAAAAAATAATTATTCGCATCTCTTTCCATGCCTCCTGATTAATATAGGGTATGGCAGCTATGTACCCATGTAAGTCTTAAAATAAAATAAGTTGATTTAAAAATAAATCTCTGAATGAATTAAAACAGTTTATAAACCATCCCAAAAGATGTATTTCCTTATATAGTTTGAACCCGGAGTTTGAAATTTTGAGTTTTGAGATTAAGGTTTTAAATAATCTTAAAACCATTTCAAAAATTCCATTAAAGGTGCAACGAGAGATTTTATGGCACCCAAATATTGTGTCATAATAGTAATTTCAAATAGATTAGACACTCAATAGATTTCTTACCTTGTATTATGCTACAGAAATGTCTTAAAAGAGAGAAAAAAAGTGATTTTGATTTATAATTTCAACGTAAAACATAGGCTGAATTTCGTATTTGCTCCTATACAAAATTAGAAATTGCACAATTTTTGTACCAAAGAAACATTTCTCAGCTTAATCCTTTCAGATGGGGATTTTTTTATGGAAAGCTTTACATCAGGGTAAAAATCAGAACTTTCGATTTTTTTAGGGACACCTGATGTGTGAAATCTCTCGTTGCATCTTTAACTGATCCGACCAGGATGGATAGTATACAAATATTGACTGCCTATGAGTGCAATAGTATAAAAATAATTACGTCCTACTTTTCAAGCGAACATATTGTTGAGCTCAGCTCATATAGCCTTTACACTCATGACATTTTTGACTTGTGCAGGCACGTACCTTAAACAATCTTATCGGTATCATTCAGATCCGTAGCTAGGTTTTTTTTAGAGTGGGTGATTTTTTTTTTCAAAAGTGGACCTTTCCCAAATTGTGAGCCTTTTTGTCAACCCAGTTTGCCAATCCACTATGGCAATGTGGACCCTAACCAAAAGGTCACCCGTTCCCCGAGACCTATAAATAGAGGCAAAGGTGGCTCTGCTGCCTAAGGCTTGCGCTCCTTGCCTAAAGGTGAAGAGTGTTCATACGAAGGGTGTCGTCGGTCCCGGATCGTGTGGTTTGATTCTTTCTGCAAAAAAAAAAATTCCAAATTGTAATAATAGCTGTCCTCTAAATGAACAAAATACTACAACAATAGCATATTGCACTTGTGATACCGGTGGTGACCAAATAGTTGGCTGACAAAAACTGCCCACTGAAATTTTGATAAATACCTACCCAACCAGAGACAAAACATGACGGTGTTAAAATGACGAAATGGAAATACGAAGCGCTGCACACTCCATGTCACTAGTGTAACCAAGTATAGAATTTAGGAAGACCAGCCTAGAAACTGACACCCCGTGACCAAACCTGGCAACAAAGATTTGAAGTTGTCTTTGGGGTTTCTCTGATAGATGTGGAAAAACGGTTTTTGACTTGGGCTTGCCGCTTCATGTTCCGCCCCGTCAATTTTGGGGAATGGGTTAAAACTAGAAGTTAACACGTTTAACATTGCGAACTGTCGCAATTGAATTAAATATGCATGTTCAATTACTCGCCTTATTAAAATCACTTGCAACAGAAATGCAACAGAAATGCAACCCTTTCATATACCAAATTGCAAGAAAAAGGGACCCATATCAATATGCCAAAATCGCTGAAAATGCAACATTTCTCGGCCACACATCCCCGTACCCCCTTTTCCACTAAGAACAGAGTGAGTGAGTGAGATAAAAGAACAACATTAGGCTGACTACAATCTTTTTAAAATCGAAGTTGTATTTTTGCGCTACTCTTTTTAATTAGATATAAATTTTAAAAGTTTATTGCTTCCCGTGCCGGGAATCGAACCCGGGCCGCGTGGGTGAAAACCACGAATCCTAACCACTAGACCACACGGGATTGCTTGTTTGTTCAACATCATCAAGCAACCTCTTTCCTAACGCCATGTGTGTATTGATTAATCTGTGAACCAAAAAAAGGAAGTACTTATCAGACGTCATTGTATCCCGATACACTGTAGTCAGACCACACCTACCTAACAATTATGGCAAGTATCAAATAAACGCGAGATTCATGAAAGTTTTTTGGGTGAATTTTAATTAACAATCTTAGTATTTTGGATGAATTTTAATTAACAATCTTAGTATTTTGGATGAATTTTAATTAACAATCTTAATATTTTGGGTGAATTTTAATTAACAATGTTAGTACTTTTAACAAAAATGAGGGATCATTTTGTAATTGTAATCATATGATATTACATAATAAAATATAATATAATATTAATTATCTCTCCTCCTTGATAATAAAAAAAAATTATTTGCATCTCTTCTCATGCCTCCTGATTAATATAGGGTATGGCAGCTATGCACCCCATGTAAAAGTTTTAAAATAAAATAAGTTTATTTGAAAATAAATCTCTGAATGAATTAAAAACCGTTTATAAACCTGTTTAAAGATTTATTTTCCAAGTCTGGACATTATAGTCAAAGGGAATGGCTCTGTCCCAAAAGTTGTATTTCCTTCTATAGTTTGAACACGGAGTTTGAAATTTTGAGTTCTGAGAATAAGGTTTGAAATAATCTAAAACCATTTCAAAAAAAATAATTCCATTAACTAGGTCCGACTAGGATGGATTGTTAAAAAATAATTAGTCCTACTTTTCAAGCGAATTGTTGAGGGCCTAACAAAGCTCAAATAAGTGACCAATATTGACTGCCTATGAGTGCAATAGTATAAAAATAATTAACGTCCCTACTTTTCAAGCGAACATATTGTTGAGCTCAGATCATATAGCCTTTACACTCATGACATTTTTGAACTTGTGCAGGCACCGTACCTTGAACAATCTTATCGGTATCATTCAGATCCGTAGCTAGGATTTTTTAGGGTGTGAGTGATTTTTTTTTTTTCTCAAAAAGTGGACCTTTCCCAAATTGTGAGCTTTTTTCCAACCCGGTTTGCCAATCCGACTATGGCAAGTGGACCCCTAACCAAAATTTCAACCTAGTCCCAATACCATAAATATACAAAGTTGTCTCTGGCCTATACTTGCTCGCCTTGCCCTAAAAAGTTCTTAAGATTGTTTAATTAATGATGTTGACAAATCCGTTATGGCGTATTGGTTTGATTTTCTTTCTGCAAAAACATCCAAAAATTGGGTAGTAAGCTGTTCTCTAAAATGAACAGAAATTACAACCACAATCGATCATATGGCACTGTGATACCGGTGTGACACAAATATTTGCTGACAAAAAAAATCCACTGAAATTTTGATTAAATACCTACCCAACCAGAGGACAAAAAATGAAGGTGTTAAAATCACGAAATGAAATACCTGTCTGCACCCTCCATGTAGAGTAACCAAGTATAGAGTGTATAGTAGAAGACCAGCCTGTAGACCCCGTGAACAAACTCTGGTAAACATTGATTTGAGTGTCTTTGGGTTCCCTGATATGATAGTGTTGAACGTTTTTGACCTGTGCTTGCCGCTCAATGTTTCGGACATTTTGCGGAAGGGGGTAAACAAACTTTAAAACACAGGGGTAATAAAAATGAGAACTGTTGCAATTGAATTAATATGCATGTCCAAACGGAATCTAAAAATGTATAGGTTGTTAATAGATCCGACTTAAAATGAGGACGCTAGCGCACAAAATATGTCCAAAGGTCAATGCACCTTCAGTCAAGGTTATTATTGTTAATATAATCCGATTTTTAAAGATGAAAGTGTTAAATTATATAATTATTTTTCGTGCATGACAAAGTTTGCATGACACAAAATTTGTGTTGAGACCCCCCATCCGCGAAAGCAAACGGCTAGAAAAGTTATCATATACTAATAGTACTATAGAACTTTCAGCTCCATACAATTGCTATATAAAAAACTGCAGGCAAATCTCTAACAAGAACAGAGAGAGTGAGTAAAAAGGAACAAAATTAGGGTGACTAAAATCTTTTGAATGAAGCTTGGCATTTTGCGGTACTCTTTTTAAAGGTGGCAACGAGAGATTTTCAAATAAAAGGGTTGTCCCTTAAAAATATGAAAATTCTGATTTTGGCACTGGTTTAAAGCTCTCTATCACAAAATATCCCCATCTGGGGGGGGGGGGGGGAAAAAAAAAAAAAGGATATTAAGCTGGAGGGAATGTTTTCTTTGGTAGAAAAATTGTGTGAAAATTTCTAATTTCCTATAGGAGCAAATCAAAATTCAGCATATTGTTTTCTATTGAAATATAAGCATATACAAATCACCCTTTGATTTCATTTTTAAGTTGTTTCTCGTAGCCAAATAAAAGATCGGAATCTAATTGAGTGTCTAGTCTATATGAAATCACTACACCTACTCACACAAAAATATGGATGGACTTGAAATCTCTCGGTGACACCTTTATTAGATATGAATTAAAAAGGTTACGGTGCTTTCCAGTGCCGGGAATCGAACCGGGCGCCGTGGGTGAAAACCACGAATCCTAACCAATAGACCACATGGGATTGTTATGATTCTTTAGAAATCAAGCAACCTCTTTCCTAACGGCCATGTGCGTATTGATGATAAGCGGCGAATCAAAAAGGAAGTACTTGTGAAACAAGCCGCAAAATTTATATCAAATGGTGAGTGATGACGTCATTTATCGGATAACATGTTTGTCAGGTCATACTTCCTAACAATTATGAACAAGTTCAAATAAACGCGAGATGCATTGAACGTTTTTTGGGTGAATTTTAATTAACAATCTTAGTATTTTGGGTGAATTTATAATAATTTAGTATCACTTTTTAACCAAAAAATGAGGTGCATTTTGTAGTATTTGTATTCATATGCATTAATAGAAAATTAAATTAATATTTAATTATCTCTCCTCCTTGATAATAAAAAAATATTATTCGCATCTCTTCTCATGTGCCTTTGATTAATATATAGGGTATGACAACTATGTACCGATGTGAATGTTGAAAGTCTTAAAATAGGTTTATTTGAAAAGATTCTCTGGAATGAGCTTAAAACACCGTTTATAAACCTGTTTGAAGAGAGTTATTTTCAACTCTGGAAATTCTAGTTAAAGGAATGGCTCTGTCCAAAAAGATGTATTTCTTCTATAGTTTTTTGAACCCGGAGTTGTGAACATTTTGAGTTTTGAAATTTAAGGTTGAAATAATCTAAAACAATTTCACAAATTTCATAACTGGTCCGAACCCTGAAGGAAGGATAGTATAAAAATAATTACGCGTTTAGTCCTATTTTTCAAGCGAACATATTGTTGAGGGCTAACTAAGCTCATATAGCCTTTATACACTATAGTAGATTAAACCCATCTTGTCACCGGAGGAAAAGTTTGGACAGCGTCGATGGATGAGAGAGGGAGGAAGAATATGGGGCCACCGATTCACTGTTTCATGAACGAACTAAGATTATCTGGCCTTTAATGTTTACATATAAGAATTGCGAGGACTGTGTGTTTCCTTTGTATCTAAAGCATCAAACCACAGGCGCTCAAAAGTCCAGGTAACATTCAACTCGCCTGTTACATCGAATACCATTGAAGCAAAATCGATTAGTTAGAATGTTTTGTTTTTATGCGCTTACGTTGAATTAATACCCTTCATTAAGCCTAGAATTGATTTTTCTTGCTATTGACTACATGGTTGAATAGTACAGGGTGTCTCCAGAAGAAATTACACCCTAACTACTGGTGACCATAACTTCAAAAGTGAGTATCACATTTGATAATTAAAATTTAAATTAAGTTTTTTATTTTTTTCTTTTTTCAAAATTTTAATGTAAACAGCAATCGATTCGGTTCAGTTTTTGAAGAAATAAGCGATTATGAACACATGGACAATGGACCTTCCTTCCAAGTTTTGTAATAAAAAGTTGATTCAGACAGACAGGCGAGAAAAATAATATTCTTTCAAATTTCAGGTCTAAGCGGGTAATCATGTTAACGCTTGATCTGTGGATGTGTGGAACATTGTTACGTCTGCAACTTGTCTTGGATTTAGACAAAGGGACTCCGTCTGTAAAGTTCGGGCGGTTCTCCGCCATTCCACAGCGACTCTTTTTCAAATTTTGACTTGATGATACAGTTTCACGGTACTTCTAACATTGTTCAAGATTGTCTTATTGCAAGGAGGATTTCTGTTGAATTGTAATCTAATTCGCCTGACCAGAGTGAATGTTTACGACCAGTTTCGGCACATATTGAAACCACAAATGCCCTTTGTATGGGAGACAAATGTTGACCAACCGTCTTGTCTCGTTTTCCCCCCCCCATGCCATATTCATTATAAACGCGAGGATAGATTAAACGCGGGAATTTTGAATTGAACACTCAAAATCATGCCTTTATGATTAATGAAGAATCACCATCTTATTGGAATAAGATTGTTAATTTAAAATAAAATAATCTAATGACTATTGTGCAAGAATTCTTAGGCCTTTATCCACCTTTAAAGTATTGATTAAACCTTCTATCTATGCAGTGCCCACCCCCTCTAGTTCAACTCACATATTTCACATTTCGCTATTTTATTGGTGTTGGTTTCTAATGAAAGATGATATTCTTGTTAGTTAGCTGGTTGTTTTCTTGGATTTTTGTTACACTGTCACGGTCAGTGTTTTACTATAAATACAACGAACAAAAATGGCCATTGAACTCAAAAAATATTGAAACAAGGCTAGGTTTGGGAATGAAAAGAACACAGCTATTCTTGAAACAGAAACACGAGTAATCCGCCGTAGTTAACATCAAATCTGCATTATTGTGAGCAAATTTGGTAAGGAAGTGTCCATTGACATGTGTTGCATAATCGCTTATTTCTTCAAAAAAACTACTATAAACCAACGAATCGAGTGATATTTAATATATGTTAAAAAGTAATTGTGGTTTTTTAGATCTTTTAATTTTTCAATGTGATACTACTTTTGAAGTATGGTCGCCTATGTTAGGGTGTTTCAGTCTTTCTGAGACACCATGTATAGCGTGGGAATTTTAATTTTTACCAAATGCACATGCCCCTCATTAATAACCAATACCTTCGGAAAAATACTAGAGTTGACACGTGGGTTGAATCTACTATAATGACATTTGAATTGTGCGGGCACGTTAATACCTTGAACAATCTTATCGGTATCATTCAGATCCGTAGCTAGGATTTTTTTTTAGAGTGGGTGATTATTTTTTTCTCAAAAGTGGAACGTTCCCAAAATGGGAGCCTTTTTGCCAACCCGGTTTTTTGCAATCGACTATGGCGATGTGGAACCCTGGACCTAATTACTAAGCAATTTCAACCCGTCCCCATACCTATAACTTAGGCCTACAATTGTCTATGGCTTGTTCCTTGCTCTCTTGCCTATCTAAAGTTAAGATTGTTTATTCGTCTCTCCTATGATTATTATGTGCCAAATCGTTATTAGTATGGTTATTCTTTCTGCACAAAAAAATCCAAATTGTGTTAAAGCGTCTCTAAATGACAGAAATACTACACAAGCATATTGGTTAGGGCCCTGTGATACCGGTTGTGACACAATTATTACTCACAAAAAATCAACTGAAAAATTTGCTCAATACCTACACAACCATAGACAAAAATGAAGATGTTTAAATCACGAAATGAAATACCGAAGCGCTGCACCCTCTATGTAGTGTAACCAAGGTATAGATTGTATAGTAGAAGACCAGCCTGTAGACCCCGTGACCAAACTCGGGTAACATTGATTTGAAGGTGTCTTTGGGTTCCCTGATAGATGTTGGACGTTTTTGACTTGGGCTTGCCGCTTCAATGTTCCGACAATTTGGGGAAGGGGTAAACTAAGTTATCACAGGGGTAAAAATTAAGAACTGTCGCGATTGAATTAATATGCATATCTAATTACTCGTCTTATCATACGGAATCTAAAAATGTATACATGTAGTTTGTTATAGATCCGACTTCAAATGAGGACGCTATGGTAAAAAATATCCAAAGGTCAATGTACTTTCAGTCAAGGTCATATTGTTAATATAATCCGATTTTAAAGATGAAAGTGTGTAATTTCGTGCATGATAAAGTCAATTTTGCAACTTTTAATAATTCAAATGTTAGTCTTGACCTTGAAATGCAAAAATGGCAGCTGTTTCAGGTTTCAAGATCAAGACTAACACTTGTACTATTAAAAGTTGCCATAGTTGGACACGCATATTAATTCAATCGCGACAGTTCTCAATGTTTACCCCGTGTTAACTTTGTTTGTCTCTTCCCCAAAATTCCGGAACATTGAAGCGGCAAGCCCAAGTCAAAAACGTTCAACATCTATCAGGGAACCCAAAGACACCTTCAAATCTTTGTTGCCAGAGTTTGGTCACGGGGTCTACAGGCTGGTCTTCTACAATAGTAGATTCAACCCAACGTGTCACCAGAGGAAAAGTTTGGACAGCGTCGATTAGTTGGGAGAGGAGACACAAAAAGAAAATATGGGGCCCGATTTACCTGTTTCATGAACTAACTAAGATAATGTTGACATCATTTTTACCAAGAGAGTGCAAAGACTTTCGTGTTCGCTCAAAAGTCAGTAGCATTCAATTCACCTGTTACATTGAATACATCTTCTTCTTGCGTATGAGGCAGTAGCTAGATATGTTGTAAGCGTTGGAGCCAACTCACTGTTGATTGGTTGGGGTTTGAGAAATCTGTGTCCACCGGTGGACGAAAGGTAGGGCACTCATTGAGAATGTGATCCGCAGTCTGTGATGGAGAACCACATTGGCAGGCTGGCGATGGCCGCAGCCCCCATCGGTGCATATTGCTATTGAAGAGACCGACTCCTGTGCGAATCCGGTTTAAGGTGACCCATTCCTTGCGTGGGAGATTGCTGCCAGGTGGTAGTCCTGTCTTAGGTGTAATAGAGAGTTGATCTGGTCTTGGGGTATCTAACCAGGCAGTATTCCATGTCTGTAAGATGTTGAAAGGGGAACTGGAGAGTTTAGCAGCGTGTCGGCAGAAAGGTCGGCGAGAACGCAGTCTCTGTCTACCGAGTTGGTGTGATTCTTTGACAGTGTTATGCAGGAGGTGCTTGTTGTCCAGCAGGGCCTTGTTCACTAGTTTATGCGTGTGGTGTTCTATCCGAAGTACTGCAGGTGCAATGCCTGAAAGCACTGGTAGGAATTCAGATGGAGTAGGACGGAGGCAGCCAGTGATGGTTCTCAAGGTCTCGTTGAGTACCGTGTCCAGCTTCTTTGTGTGAGAGCTGTTGCACCATGCAGGGGCAGCATATTCAGCAGTGCTGTAGACCAGAGCCAAGGCAGTGGTGCGTAGGGTCGTTGGGCTGGCACCCCATGAAGATCCAGCAAGTCGGCACAGGAGGTTATTCCTCGAAGATACCTTGGCGCATACGGAATCGAGGTGCTGCCGGTAGGTAAGCTGCCGGTCAAGCTTCACTCCCAAGTAGGTTGGTGTAGGATTGTATGGCAGAGGCGCTCCATTGAGGTTGATTTGAAGCTGGCGATGAGCCTCTTTGGTGTTGAGGTGGAAGGCAGTAGCGGTGGTCTTGGCTTCGCTCAGCTTCAGTCTCCATGTCTTGAGATATGCTGCAAGTAGGGCCATGTCTGTAGTAAGTGTGCTTTCTACTTCTGTCCAGCTGCTGTCCGAGAGAAGGAGGGCAAGATCGTCGGCGTAGCCATATTGTCCAGATGTTGTTTGAGGTAAATCGCTGATATACAAGTTGAACAGCATAGGAGCCAGTAAAGATCCTTGTGGTACTCCGTTCCTCAGACGACGCAGACGACTACTCTGCCCATCACTGGTCTTGATAATAAAGCTACGGTTTTCAAGCATGTTTACATACATATGAATTGTACAAGTTGGCGGTCCGTGATGGTTCCCTGAGAGCTTGATTGTCAGGCCTGGTGCAACACGGTGTCGTATGCGGCAGTAAGGTCCCCCAAGATGATGCCTGCCTTACGGGCTCTTTTCAAATCAAGCTTTCCTTCCTTCCTCAATTATCATTTGTGAGTTTTACAATCTAGTGGACAGTACTCCGGCCACGGCGAATCCTGCTTGTTCGTCAAGCAGTGGGTGCATCGACGACGGGCTCCCAGCAGGGCCAGGATCATCCTCTCGAGTTTGAAGGAGACACCAGTAGTGATATTGGGCGGTATTCTTAGGGTTGTCGACAGGCCTTTTTTGGTTTGGTGAGTGCGATGATATACTCTCCTCCAGAGCTGGGTAGGGACTGGTTGGTAAGGCAACATGTGTAGAACTCTGGAGTCCAATCTAGACTTTGTGGGCCGCATTGCATCAATAACTCTGCTGTTAGTTATCACAGGGCCCTGGGCCTTTCACTCTTTAGTTGACTGATAGCAGAGGAGTTGCTCACAAATTGAGTTGGCAGTCACTGTGGACATTTTGATGGTTGGAAATTCTGCCGGTGAGGCGGTTTATAGTCTTCCATTCCGGCCTTCCTGCGGGAGTGGGGTGAAGTCGATTCCTTGGACCGTCTCCGCCCAGCGCCTCACGGCGGTTTCCTTTCCAAGCAGTTTGTCAGATCTTAAGCCTTGGATGAAGCTTCTTCCTTCTTCCCCGGGTTCCAGATTCAATGGAAATCATTGTAAAGGGTGTCACATTCTCATCCCAAGATGCGATATAACTAACGGACTACTTCAGATAGCCACTTGGGATGGTCTTCTTTGCTATATTAATAAAGAGTTGACACAGTTCTGTGTAAGATGTCCAGGTTGGAGGAGGTTGGGTCGGGAGGTTGGGCACTTCTGAATCCACCCGGTTCTTGAACTGGTCCCATGTCCTGCTTCGGAGTTCCATCCACCCCACCTTTTTCACTGGCTGTGTTGG
This sequence comes from Ophioderma brevispina, assembly GCA_023653785.1. NCBI lineage: Eukaryota > Metazoa > Echinodermata > Ophiuroidea > Amphilepidida > Ophiodermatidae > Ophioderma > Ophioderma brevispina. The sequence goes on from JAMKCH010083230.1 coordinate 102,546, forward strand.
TATAGGCTTAGCAAAGCTCTCCTGAGCGAATAGTGATGGTTTGTGTTGGGACTTCGGAAGCGGTCGAGAATCATGCGGTGATGGAATGGGTCCATGTTGCAAAAGCAAGTTCGGGGTTTGTAGACGTATTCCACCTTCTAGAGTTGAAGGTTGCTTGGGGTCGTGTAAAGGTTGTACCAACCGGATTTGGGCCAAACCTCTAGGTAGCTCCTCAGGGTTGGTTTTCCTGTAACCCCATGTAATGCTATGACTATTAAAGTCGCAAGCAGTAATTCAGGTGCACATAATTTGGTAGAGAGTCTGGCTTGGAGCCGATGGTTAGGTGGGTTGTAGACATTGGTGACATTAACACCGTCAATTTGTGGGCGTGCCCCTGGTCCAGGGTGAAGTCTGCAGGAGAGGGTGTGCAATTTGTTCCATGGGGCTGAGTTACTAGCAAGGTGGCAATCCCGTGGGTAGAGCGCTCTCGGTGTGTGCATCTAAGGTGTAGGCGCGCAGATTTCAGAAATGGAACTGTCAGTAGCGTGTGTCTCCTCTTGGAGGGGAATTGCAGTGACTTTATGCGTATGTTTGAGGTGTTCGATGATGTTTATCTTTAGCCCTAGTGAGACCTTTCACGTTTAGTTGGAGCACTTAGATGCCATCCTGACTTGACATCTGGTGATGCCTGCCCTGATAAGCACGTGTGCCAGACTGGCATCAGATAGTGTCCTCTGCTGGGCGGGGGGCATGTTAACATAGCAGTGAGTAAAAAAGAGACCACAGTGAATTAAAAAGACAGTGGATTAAAAAAGACAACAGATGTTAGCGTATCCTCAGTTGATTATCATTCGCCGGAAAATATCAGTTACCGGGGTTCACCACGAGAAGATTGATAATCTTGAACCCCATACGAATACATACGAATAGTTAGAATGGTGTAACTCTTAATGCACTTACGTTGATTTGAATACTTTCATTATAAAGCAATAGAATTATTTTTCTCGGCTGTCGCGACAAAAGTTCAATAGAATTTTAATTTCCACACACTGTACACGAGGTGACACGATGGGTTGAATCTTAGTAGATTCAACCATCGTGTCACCTCTAGTATTTTTCCGAAGGTACTGGCATTGAATGAGGGGATGTGCATTGGATGGAAAGTAAAATGTCACCTAAATCTATTGAAACATGTAGTCTGGTAGCAGAGAAAAATCAATTATGTGCTTAATGAAATCATTCAAGTCAACTCTCAAACATTCTGACTAATCGTATTTGCTTTAATAGTATTCAATGTAACAAGTTCGTTGAATGTTACTGACTTTTGAGGCTTGAGCCGCCGGTTTTGGAGATGACGGAACATAAAGGTCTTTGTACTCCTTCTGAATACATGAAAGGCGAGATTATCTTAGTTCGTTCATGAAGCAGGTGAATCGAGCCACATATTCTGCCTCCTCTCCCAACTAATGGACGCTGTCCAAAACTTTTCCTCCGGTGACACGATGGGTTGAATCTACTATAGTAGTGTGGCACGGATGAGGGGGATTTCGCCCTTATGTTATTAATATTGATAAATTGAGGAAAAGTATACAGCAAAAATTCATAGCGTTAATCTTTTTTATAGTAGGGATATCGATTGACTTTTGGTATTTTAAGGTATGAAGCTAAAAAAAAAGTATGGTACAGGCTGGGGGTAATATTGATTTTAGGATCAAAATGGGTAGACGTTTCATATTGAAGTCCCATTGATGCAAATGAGGTATTGCCATTCATTCCGTCAAACACTTTTGCACAACGTCATACAGCGCATGACGGAATCAATTGTAATACCTCATTTGCATCCATGGGACTTCTATATGAAACTTCTACCGGAAAAGGTGATTTGTTTCAACTTGGATAACGACGCGGGAGGTGAACTACGCAAAGAAATCAATTACAATGTATATGCATTAATTCATACATAAGAAGAAGCTATAAAGGACTCTCATATTAGCTTAAAAATGTAAATATAGCCTAGGTTGATACGATCATCAATAATTATTGTCGCTAAACTCATATTGTCTTAGTAGGAATCGAGTGCGAGAGATTATTTCCAAATAATTTCCAATTGAAAAATTTACTTTCCTACCAAGTCACACTTTAGTCATTTACAGAAAAAAAGTCACTAATATTTGAATGAAAGAATATAAATTGAGATGTGTCATATGATGTAAAATAAATGTGTCATTTTGTAGGGTCTGGGATTGGATCAAGCATGTATGGGACGGTGGATGGTGTCAGCATAAAGACAACAAACACATTGGAATTCGACATTAGAACCACTCTGTCCGCCTTTGGTCCTACGTTACCATTAAACATCTCTTCCTAGCAGAGCACCCAGGTTTGTTTAACAGTGGTTAATTCTAATTTTGATTTATAGCAGTTCTAGCTGGTTACACTGTGAGCTAATAAATTACGGTAATCTACGTTACTTGGTGTATCAAGCACATGCTATTTAAATAAGTAAATGCATTTTTCTATCTCTTTCAAAAGGTGGAATTGGCATGGACATATCACCATGTCATACTGGCCCCTTGGAATTCAGAGAGAATGATTAACCACCTCGTCCCACCAAGGGGGGGGGGGTGGTTAACCCCCCCTAGTGAACTTCGCTCCGGGCGCTAAAATGCCAAAAACTTTCGTAAAAAGCTTCTAGTTATTCGTTTCTCATCATCCTTTCCGGTCATTTTAGCGAAAAAAATGTGAGGTAGACCGTTCACCGGGGTTAGGGTATGCCCTTCAAAGTCGAAGTTAGGGGGGGGGGAGGGTGGTTGCCATCCCCAGATATTTTTATGGTGGCTTTTTAGAAAAATTATGCCAGTATGGCTCTAAAACTCTATGTTATGTAAAACTGTCATTTGCCATCATTTAGAGCTTAAAAACCGCATGAAATCCAAAGATATTCCTACGTTTTTTTTAAGGCGAAAAATCGGTTTATTCCGCCTATTTTGCTCTGTTCTTTCTCCTTATTTGGGGAAAATGCTAATTTTGGCGACTCGCGGCGAATACGTCATTGTACGCCATACTAGAGTATGTGGTACTTTATTTTGGTATCAATGGAAATAGGAGAACCATACCTATCCACTGGTAATAAAATCATAAGCACCAGGTTCTTTATAAGAATTCTCGAGGGGGGTGGTACCACCCCCCCCCCCCCCCCCCCCCCCCCCCCCCCCCCCCGTGGTCGTGAACGTAGTGCAAAAACCCTTGGTTGGACGAGGTTAATATAAAAAAGGAAACGGAAGTTGCGCAAATATTTAAAATGTAACGAATTTTTTTAAAAGTTATTGTGATCACCTTTTGCATTTGAAAGTATCTTGTTATGTGCTACCTTTAATTAACAGCCGAAACCGCTACATATTTACATTGTTATCCTTCGATTAGATACAATAATCTACATCAGCATGCTGGTCTGAAATACTTTTGTTTCACGCATTTCCATTCAAAACTATGATCCATTTTGTTGCTCCACAATATCTTGTAATGGGTCATATCGATCAAATTCGATACTGAAAAGATCATATTTTTCTTTAAAGGAAAATTATGTCATGGATTCATGAAGTATTTGGAAAAATTGGTATGGGTGTAAAGCTTAAGTAACGTATATTACATATAAATCAAATAGGAAAGTTGAAATTGTTCCACATTGTTGATGTTTGTGCCTTTAATTTCCGCCCAATAGCTTCCTACTCGAAAACGATTCCGACAACTCCACCATCGCAGGCAATGGTGTCTTCAAAGTGATGACCATCATATCCCAGTGTTGCCCTTTCCTATTCGAGTGAACTGCCGGGGGGGTAGGACATGCATACCTAACACAACAACATCCTGATTCAAATCGGCATCAACATCCGGTCGGCGACTCGAGTGCTCGTCCTTTCAAAGACATTAACGGAGGAGGGCGCTATTACGCCTATTGGACGGTTACACTCAACTTGCCTAAAGTCTAGGCCTGGTCACGATATTTAACTCTAAATGACCGCGTTCTGTGGAAATTACACCTATTTTGCAGCGGGGTTCATCCACTAACCCCGACGGATTTTGAAGTCAATAATTTATCCTTAGTTATCATGATATTACTAAATGTATTGAACTAAGGTTTTAAGAGGAGATTTTTGTAATGACAACTGAGACAAACCGGCTACCATAGTAAATGCCGTAGCAGTTCCACAAATTACCGTTTTGAATCCCCAAAGCCCAAATCGAGCCGATCATGTCCCCCCCCCCCCCTGTACCTGCGATCGATGTGTTTTTTATATCAACATAATTAAACACCACGAAATGAAACAAAATATGTCATTTCTTAACTTATTTTTTCAATTTTGTTTATTACTTTCATTAATCCATCCACTTACAGTGTCAACATGACAAAAAAATAACAATTCGAGTCAACCCGAATGTTTTTGTCATCACTTTGACGTTCACGAGGAAGCAAAATTTGGGTGCTTTGCTCAATGAACTGGCGAAATCCGCCCGTTTCCTTCTTATGTCCAACAAAGCAAAATTAAATGCGCTCTATTTTGTTATTTACATCAAATTGAGTTAATTTTTTTTCGGGAATGCTTCCTGATGTAGTAGTCCTACATATATTTTGAATGTAAGTCAAACTGGGCTTGACAAAATCTTGACATATTTCCTTTAATTCCTTTAACAATGTGTTTATCATAGCGCTCTAACGTTTTTGTGTTCTTGGCTACCTTTCAATAAAAAAAGACACTGTTCCATTATTCTAACCATAAAGAGTATCGTCACTTCCATAGCTTATGAAGGCAATCGTAAGGGGTTCTAATAAGGCTGTTTTGCGTACATTTTTGATTTCCTTTTTTAAATCACTAAGAGTATCACTGATATAAACCCATATACTACAGGGTCTCAGAAAGAATTACACCCTCACTATAGGCGACCATAACGTCAAAGTAGTATCAACATTTGAGATTTAAAAAGAATCTTAGAACCACAATTATTTTAACAATTAATTGTAAAATCACTCGAGGTCGTTTCGTAGTTTTGAAGAATAAGCGATTATGTAACACATGTCAAGGACCACTTCCTTCCAAATTTGCCACAATAATGCAGATTTGATTTTAACTACCGCTGATTACTCCGTGTTATGTGTTTCACGCTGTGTTCTTTCATCCCCCGACCAGCCTTGTTTAATAGTTTGTGAGTACAATGCCATTTTGTTCGTTTTATTATAGTAAATAAACAATTACCGTGAAATTGTACAAATCCAAGAAAAACAAACCAGCTAAATACAAGAATGATCATCTTTATTAGAAACACACCAATAAAATAATGGAAAAAATGTTAACTATGTGTAGTTGACTAGGGGGTGGCACGGCTAGATAGAAGTTTCATACAATACTTTAAGGTGGATAAAGTAACAAATAAGATTATCACAATAGTCATGCTATAGTTTAATTTAAATAGACACTATCCAATAAGATGTTGGATCTCATTTAACTAATAAGGATGATTTGAAGTGCAAATCAAAATTTCCCTCGTTTTATCTATACTCGCGTTATATGAAATATTTGCACGAGACAAGAATAGTTGGTCAACATTTGCGCCCATACAAAGGGCATTGTGGTTTTCAGATTGCCTAAACTGGTCGTAACATTACTCTGGTCATGCAGGAATTTAGATTAAAATTCACAGAATCCTCCTGCAAAGACAATCTTGACATGTTATAAGTACCGTGAAAGGGTACAAGTCAAAATTTGAAAAAGAGTCGCTGTGGAAGGCGGAGACCCCCGAACTTTACAACGAGTCTTTGTCTCAAATCCAAGACAAAGTTTCAGACGTAACAATGTTTCCACACGTCCACAGATCAAGCTTTAACAGGAATACCGCTTAGACCGAAATTTGAAAGAATTATTATTATTTTCTCGCTGTTCTGTCTGAATAAAATCACTTATTACAAAACTTGGAAGGAAGTGTTCATTTACATGTGGTTCCATAATCGCTTATTTCTTCAAAACTACTGAACCGAATCGAGTGCTTTTTACATTAACATATTGAAAAATAAGTGTGGTTTAACGAATCTCTTTAAATTTATCAAAGGTGATACTCACTTTTGAAGTTATGGTCACCCATTATTTAGGGTGTATTCTTTCTGCGACCCCTGTTACATGAGGCACGTATTATGTTCATATCCCAATCCAATAATGATCAAAGGATTTTGGTTATATTCCTTCATGAAAACATAATTTGAAATTCTTTTTGAACAAGTCCTTGGTAGTGATTGGAAATAATCTATTTTGAGAAAGAGAAGGTCTGGCCAATTGAATCTTTAATTGGGGGAAGTAAGCACAGAATATTTGCCATTAAATAGTTTTTCCTGTTTGAGAGCTATTAATATCAAGAATGAATCCCCGTCAGTTAGAGTCAAGATTAATAATTGATAAATCGCTTCTAACGTGTTCACTTTATCTGGGGGAGGTGGGGGGGGGGGTGTAAGATTTCAATGTATCACCAAATTTGGCTGCATGTGATTCGAACTCTGATAGCTTCTTCAATTTCCTTTAAAACATATAAAATGTTTCATATGCAGGACAACAATTTCTTAACAACCGATTCCGTTTCCTACCCTCCATTCCTAGATCCGGCCCCGGGGCTTTTGTTATTTACACATACATCACACGTGTTTTGGTTATGCCGTTTTGGTACAAACGGTTCTTCCCGTTCAAAAAAAAAAAATAGGCCCTTAGTCCAAAAATTATCACTTGTATGTATACGACACGGTGGATACCCAGACGTTTGGCTAAGATATTTAATGTGGGTGAGCCCCAAATAGTATATGGTAACATCTTACGTGTGACGTTTATCATGTTACTTAAACATGATCAAAACACCGGGACATGTGTGCTTGCTGTACTGTTACTCCTCTCCTGAGCAAAGAAATGCCTGTGTTTCGGACTCTCTTTGAGGTTGAAGTGATCGATGAACTATGCGTCCACCTGTTTTGCACCTGACGCATAACCCCCGCAGCCGCGCGCAAGTGGCTGAAGCCTGCTAACAATATTACGGGATCCGTCTGCTCATACAGGCCACGGTAAGGTAATTTAAGCCGGCTGACTATGTCTTCAGTTGGTAGACTTCTGGGCCTCCTCTTTTTCACATTCATGCGCGGGTACAATTGAATATTATTATTAAAGAACAAATACAGATGTTTGAATCTAAAAAGGATAAATTTTATTAGGGGAATAACACAATTTATTGAAAAAATAACTATTTGTATGACGTCACGGCATTTGATTGGTTATTATTTTGCTTCGGGGTACCCTTCTTGTAAAAATGACGGACGTATCCCTACATTTGAAAAAAACAACAACCGATTATCGTCATCCGTACGTCGGTTTAATTGAATCATAGGAAAGATTAAATTTTGTATCTGTTTAGACTTACTAAACGGTGTCTTTTTGGAACAATTAATAGCACTGTTGTGCAGCGGGTCATCATTACAGACCTTATTTACCATAGTCGGGTGATTTATATATATCGGTCTGCCCCCGAATAGCAAACTGATACCTGATCCCTGACACTTTAACCGGTACCGAAACGTGACACGCAAACATTCATCTCTGTTTAGCCGTTATAACTACAGATCGGCAAAGCATCAACATTCTCAGTCCGTTGTCACGGCGTAATCGATCATAGTTGTGATAACGAGAGAATGAATTTGGAAACCCATTTTAACATCAATGGATAAGCTTTCTGCTGAGTAGGCATGAAATACACTGAAGTACATATTGTCCAGTGGATTCGAGACTGCTGACTCATGATCTGAAGTTTGCGGGTTCGAAAGCGCAACCGGTGCGGCCAATGTGTCCTCGCCTTTTTTTTTTTTAAGAAATGTAAGGATTTATATAGCGCTTTACACAACAACGTCTCAAAGCGGTTTACATTCCCTTGTCACTAGGCAGGTACACATTTGGCACAATGAAAATTTGCAAGCCAGATTATAGATGGCCTCACGTACATGGTGGAGTCTGGGCCAGTACTCGCTTTGCAAAGAAGGATGGGCACTGCTGTTCTTGTGTGCACCGAATCCGTCCCGCTGGTGGTACTTTTTACTGTCGAGCTCTGCCAGTCTGGAGTCTTTTTCATTGGAAATATGGAAAATGAAGCAAGGATTGGATTTAGATAGAAAATGAAAATTTAAATAGTAAGTAAACAAAACTTAATTTTCAATCAATTTTTTTTGTTTGACGCAAAATGTAGTGCAGGCAATATAAAAATGTAGGGGACCAAGCATAAAACATAGTCAAAGTAATAAAAAGAAGTATATATAATTAACAACAACATTCCTAATATAAGCAATTCCGCCATACTATCAAAGGGAATGACAAAAATAATACAAATTCAATAATGAAGAAAAAAATAAAAGTAAAATTAAAATACAACAAGCAAATACACAACAAAATATTAAATAAAAATGCTAAAAAAAATCGTAAAAGATAAAACCATATGAAGATTTTTTGAAAAAACAAAAAAAAAAAAAATGAAAATACATTATAACATATAAATATAAATAAACATTATAAAAGGATGAAAATGATGAAAAATATAGCAACAAAAAGAAATGTTCTTTGGATAAAAGCATCCAAAATTATCAACAACAAAAACGACAAGAACAACGAGAAAAATACCCCCCCACACAGACACACATCGGAGAAGTTTTGAATATCTTATGCTACATGTATAAATTATAGACTTAATATAGAGCTTAGAGGGCCTAACTTAACGGCGCGTGGGACGGTGTGAAAAACGGGCAAATTTTCGTTATTTTTAAATCGCTATGGTGCGAATTACAGAAAAAATTCTTATTCGCACCACCCACGGTGCGAATTACACGAAAAGTTTTCTTATTCCCACCGTTACGATTGCGAATTAACAAGAAAGGTTTCTTATTCACACCGCTACGGTGCTAATTACCGAAGACATTGCTTTATTTCCGCTCCACCGTCACGGTGCGAATCGAACTCTTTCCTAAGCTTATACTGCCTCGGTGACACCATCACCATGTGACTGGTGCATCTCAACGCAAAGACTGCATGTCACCGAGCATGCTTCTAACTCGATCCATTCCCTGATCCTGTCTCGAGTGTACAAACTGTTACGATTTTGTAATCGGGGGTTCTTCCTGCATGCGTTGCATTATATGTCTCTACATGGTATGTGATTTGTTACCATTTGACATCAAGAAAAGTGTTGGATTTGACCAAACTACCCTTGCATGCAAAACCATTGGTTCCGAATTGACCCCACTCAACTTTGTTTACATCCAGATTTCCTTGATGATTTCAGCCTGTGCTTTTAATTTGGTTTTGTTATTGAATGTACACTGTTTAAAGATGCTATATATGTTGAGGGAATTTTTTTTAGTCTTCTTTATTTTTCAAATATGTCATGGTCAAACTCAAGAAATCCGGGGCCCTAATAGGCAAAGGTATACGAGTTCCACCCCAAACCTCAAAATATCAGTAGTTCTTGGTTGATGTGGATAGTAACATATTAAACTACCTCTTTTGTTGTTCCAAGTAGTAGTTCTGCATTTCCGATCTTGAAGATCACCTTATTTTTTTGAGGGTGCCAAATTTTGCACCATTGGAGTCCCATCGCAACGGCATGACAAACATTGCCTTTTTTTGGTTGCCATGAACACCTTTGCATTTCTTTCTCTCTTGACTGAGTGCTTTTTTATTTAATACAATGATCTTAGGACAAAATTCAAAATTGGCTTGTACCCCAGATATTTAAGAAAATCATTTTTTTTCGACCTGTCTCCGTGTAGGAGATAGGCAGTGATCTCAGTTCCCTATTAGAAAAATATGGGACTGAACCTGAGTCTAGGCAAGGCTATATGCACGACTGTCGTGCACAAATTCTAAAATCCTAAATTGGCTATACTACATGACAATACCACAGGCTTAGCATGAAGTCATGACACCATAGTTGTAACACCACTCAAATTGTAAATTATGCTAAGGCCATGCATGACTAGGCCTACGCATTGTAATAATCAGTACATTTTGTAGTTGTTGCTTAAATTACTCAACAGTTAGCCCCATTCCCCACGTCCGTTGCCACTTTTTTCATCGTCACTGCTATTAAAGTTCACAACATCATTCATGCTTCTGTTAAATTACCTCAAAACTCCAGAAACTTCCCCTGCAAAAGTATCTCTATCAAACATAATACCTTGAACATACGCGCCATGGCCACAGAGCATGGCTCTGCTGTAGCCATGCGCACGCGATCCACTCTAATCCAAAACAAGCCGTATTAATAATTATAATAACACCCCAAAACATTGCACTTCCTGGACCACATTTCTATCATCCAGTGAGACTGTATTGTTTGATTTTGACCCTCAAGGATTGTTACTTATCCTAACACGGACACTCGCCATAGGCGCTAACATAGCTCCTTGTCCTGTCTTACTGGAATCCTAATTTTGTGCCTGGTCTTAAAATGCATGTGTATTAGGATTTGTTACTGACTTCAATCTTTAGGCACACCTAGAGAGATTAGAATAGTCTTAAACCTCGAAGTGTTGAAAACACCTCTCCTGCTATAAGACTGCCTAAAGAAACAAAATACTGTATTAATTAATTCCCCCTTTATCTGCTATCCAATCCCCTGCATATTGTACTGTCTAACCATTTAACCTTCGACCCCCCCCTTCTCTAACTACCTGCCACTACCACAGACTGGGCCTGGCGTACTTACTTTACCTACATCTACCGATAATCGGCGAAGTAGTTATGATGCATTGCGTCACACCGGTCGAACCATTTTATCGGAAAACTAACTCATGTGTGTTTACTCCTTTGTATGTGGCCCCAGGGTGTTGGGCAAGTTTGTGTCAACGACGTTGGCTGAGAGTGTCCCGGTATACTAACTTTACTGATAGTCTTATAGAGTTTGTAAATTTCCATGCAGAACAAGAAGTTTGGTCAATATAACTGGGTATTTTGGTTTTTATTTTACACAAGAAAATTTGTCAATAGCAGTATTTTGTTTTATTTAACTTTTATTTTTTTGTGATTGGTGAGTTTAAACTTTAAAGGCCGACTCAGAGATTGCCTGAGGAGGGCGCCCTCAATTTCCAAAACACAATCGTGTTTTTAATGCATATACATATGCTTGTCCATATACTAATCACTGTGTGAAATGCTAAGCTTAATCGAATTCCTCATATAGAAAATCACAACTTGTTTTAGAAAATTCCGTTCATCCCGGAATTTTTGTTATACACCGGGTTTCCTATGGGACGGTAAATTACACCTAAATGTTTCCTACTGCATCAAAACGAAAAATCCGATTCATCTCAAATTTCGGAATTGTGCATTTTAGGTTAGGTTACTATCTTTAGTTCTAGTTGATTATTTTTCATATGATACAAAAAATAATATTTCGAAATCTCGATTTGTTAGACTCCATTTTGTGTCTTGGAATCGAAGTCTTCAGAGCTTTGATAAAAGGATTTGATAATATTCGAGCGAGATGATGTGGTGGGCGAGGTATTATTATTAGTTCTTGCTGTCCATAGCCCTTAATGGCATTTGACCTCAACATATCACCCGTACTGTAATTGCATCTGTTTGCAAGATATAAGCATACAGCATTTATTGAACTCCACTGATCGTTGCACTTAAAAAAAGATAAAAGACAAGACAGAAATGTGCTTGACTTGAAAAGTAGTAACTGTCAAAAGTAATTGCCATCTTGTATGAGAACGCCACCTAGCTTGTGCTGACCATGGATGGGCACAAAGGATTCCTCCTATCGCAACTACTGGAATCCTCCAAGGATATACTCCCTTGCTCCCTATCGTCTTTGTCATTGTTGGTTGATTACATCCTCGGTCTGAGTCTTGACATCAGAACGACAAGTACTGCACCATCAAACCCAAGCTTTCTATAGACATCCAAAGTAGCATCACAGCCCTTGACTATAGCTCTATCAGCGGATCTTCATGACGCACAACTCTATAACATCACTGAGAATCCTGCCGACAAAGTCGGACCTAGCATCGAAATGGAAGGGAAAGGGAATGTGGGGAGAAAGGAAAAAATACAGGGATGACCGTACATGAAGAAGAGAATCATCAACCATCTGCACTACATACTGTACCACTTATAGCATGTCAGTGACTTCAAGACCGAGACCCGACAGCAAGAAAGACTTCCCGTCACACAAGGACAAGCTTGGATGCCTGCAATAAACTACACCACTTTTGGCAATCTGGTAGCTCCATTCAACCACGCTGACCTCCTTCAGAGCCTATAATAGAGAGAATCCTGTTAATATATAGATGTGAGAGCTGAAACCATAGAGAAAGAGCTACAGATAGCTGGATGGCACATATGCAGTAGCAACATGTCCTATTGTGAGCAAAAGACCAAACACAGCTATTTGGTATATCCCTTCCAATTTCATAACTGTTGCCCAGGACCGAGCGTGATTTGCTGGTACTATCGTCGCGCGATTGATCAAGTACAGCATTTCAGATGCGGCCAACTAGATATAGATAGTTCTTCTCACTCATGGATCGATCGAACAAACGAATTCCACGTTTTCACGTACAAATGCGCGCATCACACGCAACAACCTGATGTGTTCCTCACTAAACGACCCAGAGGGTGATTGAGTCCCTATTCTTACACACGAAAGCTCTGACTTTTAGGCTCATTGAAGCCTCATTCCAGCCTACAAAGAACAGTACACAGTACTTAAGGAATTTTCGCATGATCATGAAGAGTCTTGCGTTGCTTGACTTTTGGAACACTTTTTATCCCTAAATTAACTGACATGTGTTAGTACAGTACAGTATAGGCACACTTGCAATGCATTTTGGGATTGATGCACAACACCTCTGCGAACGACCTAAAAACAACATGATCGCAATATGTACAGCCTTATTATCAAGCTTGAGAAATATCCAGTTCAAAAAATAGCTGTGTTTGTAAACTTGATGTTATTTCGTATTATATCCTGCTTCTGCCTTGAAGTTGTGCAAATTAAAGATCTAAATTGTCTTATAACGATGCATTGATGTGAGTTTCATTACGCCTGAGCATGTCCTTTATTAACTTAGATTCTACTACTGTCTGGGCTAGCTCTCACTTGCCCAGGCCATTGATCACCTTGTAACCCCCTTTGTTATATTTTACTTTTTTCGAGGTCCAATGACCTTTGACACTTGCCCCATAGCCTTCATGGCGATGAATCTTATATAATATGGTTTCCGTATACAGGTCCAGTTTTTCCCTTTAAAGAATAGGAATTCTAAAGCTTAGGGGGTTTGGATCTTCCTCTATCTAGACCGAATCATAAAAAATCTTCAAATTTAAACGATTATTGTCGCTCCCATTAATTCTAAACAGTAACATGTTAAGAGCGACCTGTGGTTCAGTGGAAAGCGCATGACTGCATGTTCATTAGGTTGGTGAAGTCGTGATCGACCCCCCCCGTGGCCATCTATTGATGCTAATGTGTTTTTTTGTGTTATTGACAAGATAATTAGTATCCAATCCCTTGTGACCCCCGATATTGAGTATCTGTTATGATTATATTACATAGTCTGATCGTGTTTTGACGATTTCCTGATGACAGCGTAAATAATAAACACTTGGCATGGCACCTTGCACATCCCTTAGGAGGCGTGGGCGTTAGAATTGATATTATTAATAAACCTTTTGTTCCCTAAAATAATAAAGGTCTCATTAGAGGATAGTTAACTCCCTTCTGAATGTTCGTGCTTAGAAATTAAAGTTTTTTCACAACTATATATGAAACATTGGTGGATAAATGTTGTGCAAAGTTGACAGCAATTTAGAAGGGATGATTTTTTATGAATTTTTATGCCATCTAGACGGAAGTATATGACACAAAATTCATCACTGATAAAATTAGAAATACATTTGTTTACACCCGTAAGGTTACTCACAATACTCTTCAGCGTTGTTTGAGGAAACGATACTGCCCTATTAATTACTGAATGCTTCCGGTACATTAGTCCAAGAGTATTTATTCACTGCTTTCAAAACAGCTGTGAGATGCCATGTAACATAGCTTTTCTTCTGATATAATGTCACCCAACAAAGTTCAGGGAACTCAGATCATAATAATGTAAACTTAAACATATTAATGATAGCTACTCATGACTCATAGGGAAACATGATACAATTGGCCAATCTTAGACATGGTAAGAAAAGAAGCCTAAAAGACGTATGCAGATGAATAGAAGGACTAATAGAAGGTCTATTTTGATTCGTTGATCAAAGGTTATATATATCATTATTATGTTATGTAATGAGGTTTATTAGAGATACTGCAAGTCGGTAGACTTAGGGAGTTAAAAAAGTATAGAATCCTCTCGAGAAATTTGGCATTTATATTAAGAGAATCCAAGCAAAATTGATGTTCTGAAACTCATGCTGTGAACCGATTCATAACAAGACAACGTTGCTAAGTAATGTCAGACGTGTTACAAATGTGCATACAGAAAGAAAGATGTTAATTAGCTTTAATTAATTGTATCCTAGTTGAGATTCATCCTGAGTTGATATTAACGTCTAATTGCAAGTCACTTTGAACTACTAAAAACCATCACTAAACCAACATTTGTCTATCAACCCCCAACACGACACAAATCTAATTTTGCTCTTAGGTTCAAAGTCTAATTTTCGTGATGTGGTGTCTTTATGTATAACATGAACGCTTGCATGAATAACACCGTCGTCCAGCTAGCTTTTGATCTGTTAGATTTATACATTGTAATGAATGCCCCTGTTAAAAGTAAGTGTTTGAACAGTTGGAAAGCATGGACGATACAACCAAAGCGTTATAGTGCATGTCGCTTTGGATTATTTATTAACCATAATAAAATAGTGTTATATTTGTAACAAGGATAGTAATGAAGAATCGGGATTTCACATATTTAAACTCTTAAAGATACCCTTCGATTTACGTGCAGTGCTTATATTGAATAATTATTACATGTAAAGATATAATTTCCAAAACCCTAAATCCAAATTATTTCTATGAAATAACTATAAAATTAGAACATTGTTCCCACCTATTATTAATAATTCACCTCATGAGGTATCATTTGTTACGTAAACCAATAAACAGTAATCGTACCTAATTCCAATTCCGCACTTATTTAACCATCCTTTTTCTTTTATATCCACAGATCGAGAGAGATTTGATGATTTGGAATCATAAAATGTTCCTAGCCAAACCACTTTTTAATGAAAGAAGACAGTCTGATTGCCAGACATAGACGGTGGTTTTCACAATTCTACTCAGAAAACAGTCCTCAATACACAGCGAGAAAAGAGGGTTTGGACTGGTGATACTTTGTAGTTCATTTTTATGCAATGGCAGTGGTGCCTTTTTGTATATCTTGAAAGTACCTATGTATATTTTTAGATGATATGGACACTTAAGTGATTATATTTTGTATAGTGATCCTTGAGCAGTTTTTAAAGTTAGATATGAGGTAATCATAATATGTAGAAACATACCAAAGTGGATAATTGTGTAATAAAAACCTTTTTTTTAAGGTTTTTTTCTATTAGTTTTTTTTAGTGTAATGATCAATAATACAATTACACAAATCACTAGTACGCAGGCAAGGAAAACAAGTGTGCTTTTCAACAGAATACATGGATTTTTAGGAATAAATGAAAAGAAAATGCTTAAACTTGTCCATCTTGTGATTTTTTTAAAAGGTGAACACAGAATACAAACAATAATAGAGTATTTTTAGAAGGTCAACATAATTTAATTGCGATTTTAGATAATTTTCCCCAACTTCTTTAAATTCAGCATGTTGAGGGAAATTTGACAGCTCAAACTTGGGTACTGGTTTTAGGCCAAAACAAAAAGAAGTTTGTTTCCAGTATAAGGCTGGCACATTTTTATTTTGGAGCCATTTTTACCGCGTTTCGTTTTTTTTATTTATTTCGTTTACTGAGAACATTTGCATTTTTTTGAAACAAAAATGCCTCAGAGATGGAAAATTTGATTTAAATTTTGTGATATAGACTAATGTTTTGACAGTCAAACAGGATTTGAAACTGTTTTGTCTTGCCATTTGGCCGATTTGAGCCATTTCTGGGGAAAAGCGCATTTCGCATTTAGTTTTTGGACTATACCTATGACAAACTTGATTTTTGGGGGCCTTAACTCGTTATGCAATTCAATCAACTTGGTCTGCTGGTGATTGCTATTAACATATTCTGCGATTTTTACGCATTATGTAAGATGTAAAGGAAATTTAACAGTAATTGAAAAGTATACATATCGACGATTGGAGTTGCAGCTAAACGTCTCAGATAATGTTCACCGATAAGGGAGAGTCATTGTTTACGCGGGGTAGGGTGGGGGACGAGTTTGAGGTGAGCGAAAAAATCCAAAACAGGAGGAAAAACATTAAAAATTCATCAAGAGAGGAGGGAAAATGAACTTTTAATTGGGAGAAATTAAGAATATCATAAATCAGGGGGCTAAATAAGGAAAAATTACCTTTCTTGCTTGTTGCATTTTGTTTGACAACAATCGGAGCTTTCCGTTCAAAAGTTATGATCAGAAATGTCGCTTCGCGATGAAATTCCCGTGATATTTTTTTTATGTATTTTATTGTTTCTCAACATGCGATATTAATTTTATCCACTTAAAAATGTTATATCTCAAAAGTAATTAAGGTTTTGACCTCTAATTTCCACAAGTATTAATGAAAATATAAGTATGCTTATTTTGTATTGAAAATAATAAACAGTGGTTCTATACAATTTGTAGATATGTCTTCGCTGCGCGAGGATTTCAAAGAAATGGATAATCATGAATGATGGGATTAAAAGTAAATTAAAAACATATCAATGGACTACTACTGAACTAGAATAATTCAACTTGCCCCACGGACAGCTTACTAAGGTCATCAATACTAAAAAAAATAACAAAAATATTTTTATTTTATATTTTCAATATTATCAATTACAAAACCAAACACGTGAAATTTTCATTAATACTGTGGGAAATTAGAGAGCGAAAGCTTAATTACCTTTTGGAGATATAAATATTTAAAGTGAGTACAAATTAAATATCGCAGCTTGAGGAGGAGGAAACAATAAAATACATAAGATATATTAGAGGAATTAAGGCGCACGGCCGACATTCGACAAAACTTTTGATTGGTAAGAGGGTAAAATGTTGAAGTGACCAACTGACTCTACTGAAACAGGGCCCTTTTAGGTGGCTGTTAGAATATTCTTGGGCAAAATGTTTTAGGATTTAATGCAAGTCTCAATCAATTTATTTCGCTTTTTCTGGACTTTGTATTACGTAAGTGTGCCCTATACTTACTTGGATCCGCCCTTCAGGAGCAGTAGTAGGGTTAGGGTATATGAGGCTTGTCCACATACATGGTAAAGAAATATAATACAAAGGTCAAATAAAGTGCAAGGCTTCCGGGCTCCTCAGCCACCGTGTTAATATTTTACCATTTGTTGTCCGTGTATTTTCTTTACCGTTTCACTTGCTTTAAGACAATATATTCCGTGCCACAGGTATTATGTTACGTGAGCAATGGATATATGGTGCACACCACCCATAATCATCATCAATCTTTATTTCATATTTACACATGGAAAATATTGAAAGAACACATGTATAGTCCTGACTAGAATGGAGTATGAAGAGTGGCGTTCAAAACCCTTTTTTTGTTCTTTTCAAATGATGAATTTGAGGACGACTTGAGAGCAGCAAAATAATAAGACCACAAGATAAGAATGAGTGGGTATATTGGGAGGGATTGTAGTCCAAGGACTTCTGTCCACGCAAGATCACAATAAAATATTCAAAAGGATCACATCATGCATGTCAGCAGCTAGGAGCCAAGGCCGATGAACAGAACAGCGTTGCGATTACCAGTAAACGGAGCTTGATAAAATTATTTACAATGGCTTAAGACGGGTTTGGAAGGGTTTAATTTTCCAAAAAGTTGCATTTGGTATTAATCTTTGCCATCATCGACTAGTTGCATTTGGTTTTCATTCTCTGCCCTCATCGACTCACTATTATATGTTGTTAGTGTATCTATAAAGGCATTCATAATAAAATTTCATGTTGGGCCGTATTAAAAATTGAAACATTTCCCTAATGCATCAGCCGTTAAAAGAAGGGCGATACGTAACATATTGCCATTGGAAAGCAAGAGATCTTAAAGTAATCCAACATTTTTAATACGCCCCAATTTTCCCAAAGTTTTTTTGGCAACTAGTGATTGGTAAATGGTATTAAGTATATATATGAATTGTAAAGCTCGAACATGTCATGTGTCGCAAAAGAAGGAATTTGTAAACTTAATATCGGAGATTCCCGATATAAATCAACGGCTGCCTTGGAAACGGCATTCAATATAGAAATATAGACGGGAAAATAGCGCCATGTAGGCTATGTGGCTATACGATCATCCGTGTTGTTCGGTGGTTCAGGACAGTAAGTTAGAGGGCGTTTCGTGGGGGTGGTGGCACGATTTTCACAATGGTCGGATAGAAATTTGGCGGTTCCTTTGGTTCGCAGCTATTAAATACAATGGGCGATTAGAATTACAAAATCGCTTTATGAAAATACCACTTGTGAGGATACCTTACGCATAGTTTACTAGACAATTACAACACAAATGCTGCAAAAATCCAAATTGAAAAATTGGGCACTCTTTAAAAAATTGTGTGTTATTGCTGTGATGGTTAGCCAGACATCGGAGACTCTCTTAAATTGATAGGACACATTTTCTTTGTCTTGTATGAATGGGAGGCAAGAGTATGTTATAGCCTGATCTCTATACAATGGATTGAAAACCTGGGCCCTTCTTCTAATGAAGCACTGATGGCCAGATTGTAATCCAAAAAGAGCCCAAGCAGGTGGTTAAGAGACGTCATTATACAAAATTGTTTCCCATGAATGAAATTGTGGAAGCGACTAACAGACTACAGAATCAACTGCAATTCAGAGTGACGCTTCCACTCTGTATTGCGCGTATGGGAACACGTGCACCGGGTATACAACTCTGTTAAACGGTGTCCTCTGATGGTCTTGGGTTCGGTAGACCAATTATAGATGGCACGCTCCACGTATCAAATCATGGCGAGTTTAATGCGCGGTTACGGGTTTACCCCGCTATATGTCGCGTTTACAGCGCTCCTGCCTATCCAGTTTTAACTCTATGTGCCGAGTTTCATAAATCATGTCCAGAATAAATAATGTCCAGAATAAATCATTGCCAGTTTGCCAAAACAAACTGGACATGATTTTTTATCAAACATTTTGCAAACTGGAACATGATTTTTTTCTCACCATGAGCAAAATGCGACATGATTGTTTCTCAACATGAGGCAAACTGGACATGAATTTTTTTCAACCTGAGTCAAAAGGACATGATTTTTTTCAACAGTGAGCAAACTCGACCTTGATTTTCCTCAAACATGAGCCAAATCGACATGATTTTTTGTTACAAATACACCAAAATCATGTCGAGTTCCTTCATGTTTGAGAAAAAATCATGTCGAGATTTTGAACTGGACATGATTTATGTCAAACTCACCATATAGAGAGACAAAAAACTCGATGTATAGAGGGCAAAAAAACTGGACATATTATCGCCTGTAAACTCGACATATAACGCCGCACACTCAACATATGGCGAGGAAAGCTGATACACAGCGCGTTGATGAAACTCGACATGCGCGGGAAAAATCGCCAGATTTGATACGGTGGAGCGTAAAACCTGGACATGATTTATGTCAAAACTCACCATAGAGAGAGCACAACTCGATGTTATAGGGGCAAAACGGACAGGATAGCGCTGTAAACCTCGACATATAACGCTGAACACTCGACATATATGGCGAGGGGGAAGGGGGAAAACTCAGATAAAACAGCGCGTGAAATTCGACATGCGCGGGAAAACTCGCCCATGATTTGATACGTGGAGCGTGCCAAAAGATACCCGTGCGTTGCTCCATTCATCTAATATGACAATTACTGTTGTGTAGCCAATCACCAGATAGAGATCAGTGTGTCACATGCATCATGAAATGGTGTATTGTAAGACATCGGTCTAGCGCCCAACCTATTACGAAAACATTTTAACGTATATTCACAGGGGGGGGGGGGGGGTTAGGACACGACCTTCTCTATGGGCACTGGGGTTACCAAAAGGTAATTTGGGGAACTGCTACGTGCATTTTACCTATGGCAGTCTCGGTCCAGTGGCATTAAACATTAAAAACTCATTTCTTAAACCTTGTCAAAAGATCTTAGTAATATCATGATATAAATTAAGAAAAATTATTGACTTCAAAAATCCGTCGGGGTAAGGGGATTAACCCTGCCGCTGCAAAATAGTGTAATTTCCAATTAAACGGTTCATTTGATTGAAATGATTCGTGACCAGGCCTAGTCTTGTCAAGTCTGTGTGTAACCGTTCGATATGCGAAGAGCGCCATCCTACCGTGAAGTCTTTGAAAAGACTAGCACCCGGAAGTTGATTGCCGTTTTGAATTTGCTGTTGCTGTTAGGTGGAATTGGACCTACCCCCCCCCCGCGTAGTCATTGCATGGGTAAATAGCTTAAATGACAGACAGTGGCGCGTAAACCCTCATTCATATGGCAGTTCCCTGAGGAAGCCCAATCATTCAAATTATGGACGTGAAAATCGAGCGAGTACGACAAATTCAGGGAGGTTAAATGCACATAGAAAGTGGGTGGGCCATTATTGACCATACCCAGTTAATTATTGACCCACCCAGTAAATTCAGTCTGCCCATGGCCCACCCACCAGTTAATTATTAGGACCCACCCAGTATATATCTGAGTCCAACCTATTGACCTTCCGAAGACCGGAGGTGTATATGGGTTAGTCGATCATGTCATCGGGGTCATTCAAGGTCAAAGGAGGTCAAATGAGGATAAAAACGTTGGTGTTGTCCAGGATGAAACCAATGCCCTGACTGTGACCAGGATATTTCTTAGAAGGGGCACGAACACGCTATTGTCACTGTTTACCAATAATACAAACGAACGAGCAGGCGGACGATGTTTTCGCAACATTACCCGAAGTGTCCAAAGTTCCATTACTAATTAAATATTACAACTGTGCCCTACTACTGTGTTAAATACGCCACCACTCGTATTAGCAACTACGAACATGCTATACAGCCCACGCAGTAAAAGTACAAGCCCTAACAGTACGACAAGTTGCCGAAGCCACCCACCGCTCGTCGCGCACCCGGACCCCCGCATGCCCCCCCCCATCTCCTTTCACTACCCCTTAGCCCAGTCCCTGGGCACACGCCACCCCCTCACACCTCCGTCTCTCTATTTTATGGAGAGCCCTGTGGGGGGGCTCAGGCCACCCCTCCTCCAAAACCCACAGAGTCTGGTACTTTCCCAGGCATTGAACAATGCTGCGAGCACACCCCATTTATACACCTGGGTGCGCGAAGCCAGCTAATTGAGGTTTTAAGCGCCCTCTTACTCGAGGGCACAACACGTTGGGCGCAGTGGGACTCGAACCAAGGACCTTTTGGAGTGCGGGGCGAACGCTCAATCCATGGACCACACGTGCCCTCACATGCTATATAGCCCATGCTAATCTTTGGAACAGCCATTTTATGAAAAAGCTGCAAAAAAAACACCGTGCCCGATCTTTGCGACGACAAACTTTCTGAACAAAACCACATGCCTGACGATGTTCTGGGATGTAAAAGAATCATTTTTATAAGCGAGGTTCGCCGCGAAAATCAAAGAGTGATATAGTGCATTTTCCTTGCGTAAGTTTTAGAGGTAATACCGGGCTGGGGGCGGTAAAAACTACAGGTCACCAGTGAGCTCGCTTGATTACAGATGGACGTTCCGGACCTCTAGCCCTTTTATTACTCTATCCTTCTAGATAAAACTTGGTGGGCGGGTTCGATTGTTGATGCCGAAAATTTAAAGGTCACGACAAGGTTAACAGGGGTCATTCAAGGTCCAAATGGAGGTTCAAATGGAGTAAAACGTTGGGGTTGGACATAAAATGGGAGGGTGGGGTTGAATGTTGATGCAAAAAATCTTAAAAGTCACGACAAGGTTCAAAGGAGGTCAAATGGGGTAAATGGTAAACTTTGGTGTATCCAGACGAAAACCTGGTAGGCAGGGCCGATGTGATGCGAAACATGGTTTTAAGGTTCACGACAGTTATCAGGGGTCATTCAGGTCAAGGAACAGCGAAAACCAAGGGTCATCAAAACCCAAGTTAGTCGGCAGGTCCCCCAAGTACTATTTTCAAACTAAAAAATTGTTGGACAGCAGGGTAATTTTACATTGGCTTCACAAAATACAATAGGCGAACGACTTGTCATTGCCCCCATTTCACTGTTATCAATTGGCTGGAACCAGTCCACGTTATAGCATACAAGAATTTAATTCCATGATGCTTAGTAAATTAAGGGTTATACATTTTCCGTGTCTTCGCTTTCTTAACAGAGATACAGTAACACGTACACAGACTTTTGTTAGCACACAATTTGAATTAATTGATTTGGGATGGCTTAAAATTGGTGGGATTTCTCATAACTTCAGAGACCACGCTTTTTCAAAACTTACAATTCGTCGGCTTTTATCCGTTGTTTTTAACCTCCAAAGCACCCTTCACGTCATATTAGACCAACTTAGATATGTAGTTGACATTCCGCAAACAAAATAATACATCGATTTATAATTCAGGTATTTTGGCCCTCAATCGGGACATTTTCCAGGGCGTTTTCGACCAGCTATTGAGGTCACAGCGATTGTATTGTCTTCTCGTGTACAAGGAAATAACGCAGTTGGCGTGACCTCCTATTGACTGCCCGCCCCTTATATATTATTTCATTATGAATTCATTATAATAATAAATATTATTAATATTATTAAAAAAAATAAAAAAAATATTTTTAGTGTACATTCGTCTCCGATTATTTCACCTTTAGTACCCAATCCTAAATATAACCTGAATCCTACCCGGCCATAATATTCCTTTTGGTGAGAATGCATTATAAGAAAATAAAGAGTTATACTATATATTTGTCGTGCAATGCAATACTTAAGGATTACCACTGTTTAGAGCTGAGATGAATATAATAGCCGAATCGTTTGGTGTTGCTATGGCGACTATAATACTTACACCAAGGCCATCAATGATTATCGATCCGAAGACATCAAGACAGGAAAAGAACTACGGTATTTCAAGCACAAAAGGAAAATGGTATAATATCTACAACCAACAGGGCGACAAAAAACTGTACGCTTTGAGATTTTGTTACTAGTCTTGAGCTTTTAATTTTGTCAGTGTTGTGCCATTTATTTGTACAATTTTTTTTGTTGGTGGGGTTCTTTTAACTGGAATAGAGCGAGCATCATCAGAATGGTGATTGGCCTGCAGTGCTTTTGGCTGATAACAGTTGCGGGCCCGAGAAGAGTAAGGAGGAAGGACCAGGCATCTCCACCGGTGAAGTTGCATGGGCTGGGGTCCAGAGATCTCAGGTAGCAAAAAATAACATCTTTGGGGGTGACACAGACGTGGGTCTACTGTAGTATATGCATCACTGTAAAGAATACCGTCAATTGTTATATTTTTACTGGTAGCAATTCTGCCAACACTGTATAAACAATACT
The DNA here is from genome assembly GCA_023653785.1 of Ophioderma brevispina. Taxonomy (NCBI): domain Eukaryota; kingdom Metazoa; phylum Echinodermata; class Ophiuroidea; order Amphilepidida; family Ophiodermatidae; genus Ophioderma; species Ophioderma brevispina. Next base: position 126,276 of record JAMKCH010083230.1, read on the forward strand.
GGAAATGGTTCTACCAGAAATTCCTGGCCTCCATTCTGCCAACAAAACCCGTGTAAAAATAATCAAGCCAGGCACGTAGCCAGGAATTCATTTGGGGGGGTGGGATTTGCCACAGAAGTGGACCTTTTTTGTCGAGAAAACCAATTTTTTTCGGCTCGCTGCGCTCGCCGGTTGCCCCAATGTTTACCGTCGCATACAAAATCTGAAGGGGGAGGGTGAGTCCGATTGCCACATCGACGCCGTTAATTAAAACATTAAAATAATAGCATAATGCGTGTGACCAAATGTATTCACCAATACATTCACATAACCACAAACCCCTTACAATAACAGGCGCCAAATTTTAACATAACAAGGGACCTTGCAACATGGCAAAGCGGACCTTTAACATGGTAAAGCGGAACCTTTCAACATCGAAATGCGGACCTTTGTCATTTTGGGGGGGTGCGTTGCACCCCCCTGGCTACGGCCGTGATCACAGCCATTTAAAATATATATGCTGGTGAGTTATTAGAGAGATTGTTGGAATATGTGGAAAATGTAAAAAAAATAAATGACGACAAGGGCGGATCCAGGATTTGAAAAAACGTCAAAATACCGGGGGGGGGGGGGGGGATGAAGGCTGTGGTACTTCACTTCAATTGCCAAAATGGGCTGATTTTGCTGAAAATTTGTTGTGGCAGAAATTACGGGAGGCGCGCGCCCCCTCCATGGATCCGCGCCTGGCAAACCTAACTTAGTGGGCTATCAATTTTTGTGTACAGGGGTCAAAATTTTAAAGTTGCTGATTTAGTTAAAACTATGAAATTATTGATGGAGTTGCATAGGATTACAATAAGGAACAGTACATGGCACTCAATGGAGATGACGTTGTTTTCCCCCTACTTTTCTTAAGGAAGCATTTGAGACACTCAAAAACCTATTCCTTATTTTGATCCTATTGAGTTCCACCAAGAATTTGCCCCATTTTTATCCAAATCGGAGCAATATTAATTGGACCAATGATACAATTGAAATTGACCTTTTTGATTATTTTTTGATTTTTGCTGTTTTTAGACTATAACCTCTAAAACTATATGTTTTAGATAGTACAAACTATACCTTCCTGAATCCTTGATGGATAAGACAATAACATGGTATTACTTTTCAGCACGAAAAGAAATTGACCCTGTACAATAACTGTCTTGGCCCCCTCTCCTTAAGGCTCCATTTGCTGCACTTTAGAATCACGTTTCAGGGGGTCCTGTCAGTCTATTACATATTTAACACCTCAAACCTTTTGTACTTGAGATGTGTGACAAATGTCTGCTAGCTCGGGGGCTATATCGTTATAAAAACGGCGTACGATTCCCAAATGCATCACTATTGTAGTATTGGTATTGGTATTCCTATTCGAAAACAATTTGAATGAACAAGCGTAATCATGTTGACCTTTTAATATTTCGGTTCATTCAAATTTGCAGATGTGCAACCGACCCCCCCCCCCACAAGGGTGTTTTCTTATTCAATATACCTCCTTCGACGTCTTCGAAGGGAGCCTACACTGTAAAAAATATTTTCAATTTTACAGTATTGATACTAGTGGCAGCAATATGTCAAACAATTTACTATAAACATTAGAGTGGGATGCTGTCAAATTTGGTGGGTAATTCAGCGATGTGTATTACCGAATATTTTGCTGTTACTTTCAAATTAAAACCAAATTTTCTAAGCCTTTTTACATTATTTTACTGTAAATTGCACTGTGATTTTTACTGTAAGGGAGATCATTGATTGATAGACAGTAGAAATCCTAAAAGAACTTTTGAAATATAGATTACAGAAACACTAAAAAGCCTTCAAAGCAATGCATAAAAAAAATTACTGCTGTAAAAATATCGTTTCATTCACTAGCTGCCTTCCCCACCTTGCAACCCCCCTTGACCGCCCACCACAATATACTACGAATTGCATCTCTCTCCGATAGACGCAAGGACCAAAAAAAACCCCTATTTTATAAAATAGAATTCTTCCGACCCGGTGATGTGACGTCACCGGCCGCCAGGTTCGATCGGCCTCCATTCTCGTTTGCTCCGATGTAACAGACGTGTGTGAAACCAGTCCGAAATTGTATGTATCGACCTTAAGCAACGGTAGGATTTATACCAAGTCGCGTTATTACGTGTAGCGAGGGACCAGTTTAAATCCTTTATATAGTTTTATTAGGATCAATTTTATAATATAAACGTTAGACAGTTTTATCCACTGAATTTTCACGACGATTTTCGGTTGCATAAATTTTTAGAGTTTTACCCTTGTTTTTCCCCGTGCGTGCATCGGGAAATTCATTTTCTTCTTCGCCGATTTCTGTGACGATTATCGCCGAGGATTGGATATGTGGAAACCTTATTCTAATGGACTACGGTAAACTGTATCTTAAATTGTGTTCTAACTATCTAAGTAAAATCTGTTTGTCTATTTAGTGAAAGAGGACAGCTGAGAGGCTTGGAAGAAGCATAAATTCCCTTTGAATTGTACAAAATCTTGCAAGGTAACTTAGGCAAGACAATTTTGTGCTTTGATGCTGTCAGAAGTTTGTTATAACAAATTTGGAATCCACATCTTTATCAAATTCAATCTAAAATCTATATCTATTACTTGGGCCGTACCACTTTGGGACAAATAGTTAAGTCAGAGATATGATTCTCTGGTTAAGTATAATTTAAAACGCATTAAAATAAATTTCGGTAAGGGCGAATGGTGCAGAATTTGGAAACTATGCATGAAATGGAGTTGCATTTGCAGTCTACAAACATTTCGTAAGTGATTAATTTTATATACCACATTTTTTTGTCACTAATCGCATGCCTTACTCCATTCACAATATCCATTGTTAAAAACAGGAATGAAAAGCCACAAGATTGACCGTTGACAAGCGAATCATGGTTGCAGAATTTGGAACTATGCAAGTACATGAATATGCACTCCTCACGTTTAGCAAACATTGATATGCAATCATGGATTAATTTCTTCTCTGATTTATATCTTACCTTTCCTTTCGGTCGGTTGAAACTTGGTTGGCAATTACACAAAACCAATCGCCTTGAGGAACAACATCTGTGGTCATGCCCACACATTCAATGGTACCAATTTCTTCCCGGACACGGTTACCATTACACTCGATCATTTCGCCGGTCTCTGGTTCTGACAACTACAAAACATGCCTTCATCTGACTCCTCATTGACAATCTGGATCGGATGTATCCTTATCATCAAACTCTAAATCATTGATATCATCTCCTACATAAAATCGTCCATTTAAATGCCATGATCACAGCACTAAACGATGTTGTTTATTCATCCAGCCGACCGCAGTGTGAAAACACTTCCGGGTTAGCTTGTTTGGTCAGGGGCCGCATGCGCATTGTGAAGATTACAGGTCGCCGGACTATGGTGCACTTGTTATCGCATTAGCGAACCGATCGAATTAATCCGATTTTTAAATCAATGGGGCGGATGAACAGTTTTTTCTGTTTGGGAAGTCACATGCGCGCCCTATCTCCTCTTTCTCTCATCTTCTCTGTAGTGACTAACAGGATCTGTCTGGTTTATTTTGGATAGGTTAGTGCGTGCTGGTTGCCCTCGATCAATGGCCTATGATTTTTCATTATCCCAAATCCCTGGCAGCCCTTTTTATTCAGTACCTATTGTTCGGTGGGCCGCATTCGTGCATTGTTCGGGTGGGCCGCAATTCGTGCATGTCATATTGCGGTTCGCTTATTTTTCCAGTGGAGCACGTGACCTAACATTAACTGATTGAACTTTATACCAGATCCTTTCAGAAGTCATTCGGATTGAGGAGAAGAATGCTAATTGATGAGAATATTCCAGTTGGGCGAATTTAAGCCAGAATTGGAGATGTCATTCCATTTGGAGACCTGTGCGCAAATCAAATGGAGAGAGATTTCTTAGTTTGGTAACGACACCAACTTTCCATTATGGAATTGCTATCGCAATGTAGGGGAAATTACTGGTTTCTAAACATTTGTTAGCCCAGTGATTAAACGCTTGCTTCCAGCGGTTAGCAAAATATATTACGAAATGTATATTGACGCATACCGCCATATCAATATTGGCTTGATCACCAAACCTATTGGTCTTGAATATTGTTTTGATGACGAACATAATACGCGTCTTGAACAATAGCAGAGTTGTTTGGGATATTAAAGAGGGTCACGATTTAGGATATCAAAACAAGCTAAAAGCACAAGTTCCATATTGGAATGCTAAATCTTTTGATGACCCTGACTCCATATGGTGCTCGTGGAAATCGAATTACTTGAAGTGGCTAATGAAACAATAGGTGTGAAATCTTTCAATAGTAAAAGAAAAACCATGGTGGGCAACTCTATCGATGAGGCCATTAAAAACGGAAGAGTAGTGGCCAAGGCCGTAAGTGGTCTTCTTCGGGTTCTCAAGACAATGGTGAGCGGGATAAGTGTGGAATGATCGTATATGGATAAGAAGGCCCGCGTAAAAGATTATTTTTAGGATCGTATAATTCAAGCTCGTATGATCGTTGTCTCGGTATTGCAAAAAAGGCGGGCCCTCCACTAGGGATTTCTGGAAGGAATGAGGGGACCCAAAAAAAATGTTAGCGATCGTGTAAATTCTCTGAAGCTTCCCGACGTAGCCAACATCAAATTCAGACCGGAAAATAATGAATCAAACCATATGCAATATTCCATCTCTGGGCCAAGATGAAAAATGTTTACATGAGGGACTACCATACTTCAAGGGTGAAGCATCATGTAAGAATTTAAGAGGCGTTCGACTACAATACCGTGATCGATAAAAACGACGATGCCTTGACAGATATAGATATGGCTTAGATGATGTTAAAGAGGCCGTACGTCAAGCTAAGCTAAATAAGTGCCCCAGGGATTGATACGATTACCAATGAATACTCAAGACGGTGGGAGGGTTTACACACCGCTTTAGTGGCACTTTTTAACCGTCTTATTGAGGTAAGAGGGTACCGGCGGGAATGGAACAGGGGTATTATTATTCCAATCCATAAAAAGGGCAATAAAACAAGATTCAATAACTATAGGGGGTTCCCAATCAATTACGCTTACATCATGCGTTTCTAAGATTTCAATTTTTCGGGGGGCATTATTTCCAAGTCAGTCGTAGCTTATTGAAAAGAAAAATTACTCGGAATTCAGGGAGGTTTTAGAAAAAATTAAGATGCATGAGGAGCATCTGTTCACATGAAAAAAGTGTTGCAGCGGCGAGACTTGCCGAGGGCAAGAAGACCTATCTAGCCTTCCTGGATTTCCGCAAGGCTTTCGATACAGTTTGGCGGGATGGGCTTTTAACTCTAGCCTGGAAACTGGGATCCGTGGCAACATGTGGCACATCATTGACAGCTTATATAAGAACGTTGAGGCTATGGTCAAATTTGGTGAAATCGAAACTAATTTCTTTGATATTGATGACGGTGTCAAACAAGGTTGTGTTTTGTCACCCATCCTTTTCTGTATATACATTACGAATTGGCTAATTTAATTAAGAATGAAAATGTGGGAATTAATGTTTGTGATGTTACAATGGGGTGCTTATTTTGGGCAGACGATGTCGTTCTAATGGCAGACAACGAGAATGATTTGCAAAGGCTTCTCAACATTGCTTCGCATTTTCGTCGTGTACCTGGAAATTGGGTTTTAATTATGACAAATCGAACCATTCTTATTGTTGGAAAACGCATCGATAAGCACAGGTTGTGGAAGTTAGGTGACCAGTCTATTTTGGAATGTGATAATTACAAATATTTAAGGTTTCACATCTCAAGAAATCTTTCAGATCATTATCATGTCAATGAAATTATTATGGAAGGGTAAACCGACTTATAGCTAATCAAGTCTATATTAATACTCATGATAACTTTAATAGAGTCTACTATGGTGATATTTTATGGCGGTCAATTGCTTTACCAAGCATTAATTACGCATTCTCAGTGTGGCCGGGATCGATTTGAAACGCTTGAAAACCTTCAAATTCATATGGCGAGGTATATTTTAAAAGCTCCCCGCAACACACCGGCAGCTGTTATCGGGGATTTAGGTTGGCGCCCTATAAGCAGCATGCAGGATGATCACCGTGTTAGCTATTTTGCGCGTCTTCTGAATCTTGATTTACATAGATGGCCGAAACATATATGTTCAATGTCTTGTTCCACCTCTTAATTGTGATATCAATCGAGTTCGGTTTAAAATGATTCCTCTCTGTGAGAGAAGCACCTCGCAAATGTGACATGAATCACCATTTTGATTGCCAACCCCCGGTCCCGAGAGTTCACACTGGTTCCACAAATTTTAAAATTAATAATAGGCATGTTACGAGAAGGATTGGGTACCTAAGCCGAATGTAAATCCTCTCTTATGATTAATGTTAATTGAGAATTTTGTATTAGAATGGAAATTACTACGTGATAGCACTGATTTCTATGGATTTAGTCTTAAATTTAAAGCGAATTAAAGCCAGATCGAATACCTTACCACTTGAATTTAGGACAAGGAAATGGTCTGTTAGTAATCCAAGATGGCACAGCAAATTCATGTGTAATTCTGTTGAAGACCTTCGTCACTTTCTATCATTTGTAGTTCATTAAATGAAATAAGAATTGCAGGAATCCGGAAGGCTCGAAGGGACATTGTGGCTCCCCTGTCTTTACGATGCAATGGTCACTTTTTATAGGGTGACATCAACTACCCAATTCACCTTATGTTGGGTAGTGAAACTTTCACAAACGCTGTTCGTCATGAAGCACCAATTATCTTCGAATAATTCTTGTAGGTCCTTCTCAAACGTGCATGGGCCGTAAGAGTTAGTATCCGTAATGTATATGTCTACCCTTCGTTAAATCTTTAAAACTTATGGATTTCTTGTGGGATAAATGTCGTTTCTGTTGTTACAATGTTTTATGTTACCTTATTAATCATTCAAGTGTGGTTTGTGTGTGTGTATGTTTGTGTGTGATGTGTTGGTGTGTAACGAACGACGTGTATGCGCATGTATGAGGGTGTGGCTGCAGGTGTGTTTGCGTGGTGAGGTGAGTGTGCTTGTGTGGTGTGGGTGTTGACAGGTGGGAGTGCGAGAGCATATTTGGTTACAAGTCGTCTCTAATATTTTTTTTAGCCTGTTTAAATTGCTTTGTTTCTTTACTTAACTAATTTTGTGTAAATATATATGTGTCTGAACGCACCGCCGGGTATGGCGTGTGCCACTTTATAAACTGTATGTTCAAATAAATAAATACATAAATCAATATTAGTAAGTGGGAGTCCTTTCTGAGTCTCATTTCGATGCGCTGAGACGGGGTCTTCTCTAGGTCTCCGTCCGCGCGGACCTAGCCGTGATGTCTCTAGTCTAAAATCTACTAACACTAACCGGGTTCTTCTGCTACCACTAATGGGTCGTCCGGTGGTGCGGCGTTAGATCTATGGGGGCTCCGGCCCTGAACTTCGGTGGCAGGCCATCGGGGTAGCTGTAGCTGCCGCGAAGTGTGTTTGCGGGTGGATTGGGAGCGCCCAAAATCCTCTGTTATTCACAGCTCCGTGGTTGGCGAGCAACAGGCTGGGTATCTATCCCGGCTAGGTCTCTTGCTGGCCTGGGGCAGTCTCGGGTTTGTTCTGTGGGACTGTTCCCAATATCGCAGTAGGGACACCGCTAGCTGCGGCAGGGGAGCCCTTGGGCTTCCCAGCTGAAGCTGGTGTAGCTTCTAGAAGCGATTACACCCGGGCTAGACCTAGGTGCAGTAGCTTCTGGATGCCCAAACTTGCAGGTGATCAACTGGGATTCGTTCCTGGTTTGGTTCCCCAGCAAGGTCAGGTTGTTCAGGGCGAAGTGTACTGAGACTAGGGTAGCGGGATGTAGACCAGGACAGTTCGCAGGTGTATGCTCAGGAGGCCGTACTAGGGCCGCCTTGTATGCTTCTTTGTAGGTCACGGTGCAGGTCTATGGTGGCTTGTGTTCAGCCCCCAGGGATGGTCTTGCAGGACTCAGTGATATTACGGTGGGGGCTAGTTACCCCTTACAGGATGCTGTCGTTCTCTGCTGGGGGCTCGGCGCATGTACCTTCTGTGTGCCATGGCCGCGGGGGTTAGGGCTCTGCCTACGTCTGCCTAGCATGACGCCTAGAGTACGGCGAGTGCTCAGGTGCTGATGCCTCGGACAGCCTGGGATGGGGCTATGCCTAGGGTGGGTAGGCATACGGGTTCAGGCGCTCCAGTTGCTGGGCAAATCGGGGTGGTGCTAGGCCATACAGGGTCAGGCTCACAGCCAGGTGCGGCAGGACAGCTGTGGGTTCTACTCGGGCGGGTCTTGGTCAGGAGGGCACCTTCGCGAGAAGCCCAGGATACGTTGACATACTCCAGGTTTGCCTAATTCTTTGTGGCAACAGGGGGTGCGTCGGGGCAGTCCAGGGGTGTTGCAACGGGGGGGTTGGTCTCGTCGGTCTGGGTGACCTTTCCAAGGTGACCTTCCGGTCGGCACATGCCTAAGGTTGGCCTTCCAAGATGCTTACAGGTGGGGTATGCTGCTTATGGCCCTCCATACTCCCAGCTTCCCGCTGCCATTTAGGGCCCAACTCAACCGGTTAGGACGGTTGCAATGCTGCACGGTGGCAAACAAGGGAATGCCAGGGTACCTCTGCGGGTCGGCTTCTGATAGTACACCGGGTGGCTTCTAGTGGCCCTACCCCAGCTGTGTCTAGCTCTGGTACCTCGGGGCTTCTCTGACTCAGGAGGGAATGCCTCTGGACAATGAACCCACTTCGGACAGTGGCAGCGTCAGGGAGTTGCTCAGTCAGATGCAGGTGCTCCTGCAGATACTCGGTGGCAGAGAGGACCCTACCCCCTCCTCTGTTTGAAGCCCGAGTGAGACGCTTGGACGCGGCTTCCTTTGGATACTCCTTGAGTCTTACGGGGTTGCTCTTCGTTAACTGCCTTTGCTTTGAAGAGCCAGAGAAAGCAGATGTCGCGCGTCTTCAATCGGGACAACGGTCGGGAGGCCTCGGTCTTCGATGCTCTTAAGCTCCTGCAGGGACAGTGAGGTTGGTGTGAGGCATCTGTGGTAGGTGATCCTGCTAAGGCTACGCCCAAGTCTTGATGCCCCAACTCGATGAGATATCAGGCACCACGTAATTGTCAGGGTCTTTAGGGGGTCTGAGAGGGACTCAAAAGTCTTTCATGTCCCCTCATGGACCTGCATTGCTAAGCACCGCCCCTCTGAGGGGAAGTCAGTTGTGCCCTCGACTTTCAACCTTTTGGGAGGAGAATAGTTGGCACGCTTTGGACTGGGGAGGTGTTCGCACCTCCATGCGTTTGGCCTCTTTTTCATGGATCCTGTCTATTTGGTCAGGTCCGTGGGGTGAGCCCGAGGGCACCTTCATCTGACATAGGGGAGGCAGCTGGGGTGCTGTCTTTCTGGTGCGTGTCAGCTTTGACCTTGTCAATGTCTCTGGGCTCGTAAATCTTGTGACAGTCAGGCGGTAGCATGCCTGCTTATCTGAAGAAGACCTTCAAATCCGAGCTTACGGGATGACTGAAGGAGTCTCTTCAACGTTCAGAGACCCCTTCTTCGGTTCTTCCTTATGTGCTGGTGTCAAAGAAGAGAGCTAAAGAAGATTGAACAGAAGAGACAGTGAAGGATACCGTGGACGCCTTGCGTAACAAAACCTACCTCGGCTCTAAAAAAAGAAGACAGAAGTATAGGCTAATCTTCTTCTAAGGGTCCTTGCCGTACATAACCTCAACACCTTGCCCTTCAACAGCAGCTAAACATCACGCATTTGGGGGACACGTAAGCCAGCTGGTGGATCTGGTGCTCGCCCCCCTAAGCGATGAGGGCGGTAAGCAGCAGCAGAAGTCTTGAAGGTGGCGGCCTTAGCTTGACCTTCGGGTTCTAAGCCTCCATGAACATCCCCACCAGTGGGCGGCCGATTTGAACAGCATTGCCGGGGAAGGGGAGACCATATTCCCCCGGACGTGGGGGTTTGCAGACAGTGAGGGAGGGGTATTCCATCGAGTTTCCCTCTCCACCTCCGCTGGGGAAAGAGTCAGGGAGACAACGCTTCCTTGTTCTCAAGTTCAGAGGGAAATGTTGCTCGCCGAGGTGTCGAGCTTCTGACGAAGAGAGATATTTATCCCATCAAAAACTCCAAGTGGAAGGAGGGTTTTGGTCACTTTCTTCGGGGCTCCAAAGAGAACGGCGATGGAGGCCCATTTCAACTCAAGCCTGTTGAACAAATATCATCAGGCCCCGGAGATTCAGGATGGAAACTATGTCGTCAGTAATGCAGTGCCTTCCCAAGGGAGGTGGGCATCCTCAAATCGATCTCAAGGATGACTAATCTGATATGTTCAGAATTCAGGCCCATCAACGATGGCTGACTTTTCAGGTATGCGGTCGGGCCTACCGGTTCTCTGCCGGCGTTCGCCTCTTAAGCCCCGCGGGTCTAACAGGATCGCCAGGGCGCTGGCGGCCGTTTACCTCGACGCAGAGGTAACATAATCGTGCGTATACTGGACGAGGCTGGATTTAAGCTCCCCGTCTCTGGAGGAAACTCTCAGGGGCAGTGTTCGTTTACGTTCAGTAGTTTCAGTCCCGGGTTTTCTAGTGATGTTCAGAAATCGAATCTGGTCCCTTCACAGAAACCTCAGTAATCGGGAGCGGTTAGATTTCAACGAGTTTCTAGCCTCCCACTCCAGAGAGAGTCAAAACAACGGGTAGCTCTGCGCCGGAGCTCTGTTGCGTAAGGTTCAGGCTCCGGCGGTGCTTGGCTCAAGTTGCTGGGACTTGATGGCCAGTTTGGTGGACTGGTCCGATGTGCCATTTCCACATGCGAGCCATCCAGGTGCATGTGGTCAGTTACAGCCCCAGCAACGATCCTCTGTAAAGCTAGTTACTCTGAAACAGTTTGTCAGGAGCGAGCTTGCGCCTGGGGACTCTCCCAGCAAGCTAGCGGTTGGGAATTCACTGTCCCGCTCCGCCGAGTAGAAGGGTTGTCACGACAGATGCATCGACAACAGGCTGGGGGGGTCACCTCGACTAACTCAGGGCTTCAGGTGTTGGACTCCAGTCGAGCTCAAGGTCACATAAACTCCTCGAACTCTGGGCAGATCAACGTGTGGAAGCGTTCGAGGGAAAGGTGGGGGGTCGCAAAATACTTGAGTCAGTCCGAAACTCAAACGTGGTTGCGTGACTTGAACAAACAGGGGAAAAACAAGATCATCAACTCCTGTTGAGGCTCACACTCTCCGCTTCCTCACTGGGTGTCTGGAGCGCGAGATTCAGGTGGTGGCATAACATAGCGGGAGCACAATCGCTGAGCAGGACCGATCTTATCAGGGGTATAGAAAGCCCCCCGACTGGAGTAGGGCTCTCTAGCCCCACCCGGGGGGCCCGCAGGTGGTTTGCACGCTCTTCAGCAGGATTTGTTTGTTCCCTCAATAGTATCTATTTGCGACGGCCCTCGACCAAGAACTACCAGTATACTGCACTCGTCTGGGATCCGAATGAGGATGCGGCAGAAGCTATGTCGATCAGCTGGTAAGGGTTAGCGGAGTACGCTTTTTCCCGATCTCTCTAATACAATCGGATTAGTCCAGAGAGGGCCAAGACAATTGCGAGGTGATTCTCATGCCCGTATGGCGCGCAACACCTTGGTTGGAGCCGATGGGGATCTTTTCTGGCAGGTAGTCCACGGTTCTGCTCTGATTCGCAGACATCGCAGGCCTAGGGAGGGATCAAGTACCCAAGCTGACGCAGAGTCAATCAAGTTGATTTGCGTGGCCCTGTAGGGACACGCTAACAACAGGCGGCTTTTCGCAAAGGAGCTGTGATCACTCAACTGACATGGAGGAGGGACTCCACTCTCAGAGGTACTCTCCAGCGTTTGGGCCCTACTACAGTGGTGCGAGAAAGGAAAGAGATATTTTCGACTAGAGCACCTGTGTCAGAGGTAGCAGATTTCGCCATCGTTACATTCGATGAAGGACTGGAATCCAGTACCGCTTGAAATTAAGCAAATCGTGCGATTAATGTCCGTTCATAGGGGTTGCGATGATGGGTTCGTAGTCAATAACGATGGGCTATTGGCTGTTCGTTCCTTCCTTTCCTTCTTTTGCACTCTCTTCCGTTGGCTTTTGTCGTTTATTATATGTTTCCTGTTTGGCATGGATCGGTCCACGGTCTTTCTATTTGTCGCCTGTATTTTTCTTGTCTCCTCTTCTTTCCTCCTTCCTTGTTCTTGCATCTTGTTTTTTCGCTATGAGCTTCGTTTTTTTGACTGGAGATTCGGCTGTGATTTTTGGGGGACTCGGGATCCTTTAGGGGGAGGTTTAACCAACGTCCCCATAGGCAGCATGGTCCTTCAATGGGACCTTAATACCCGATTAGAGTTTGGAGCAGGCCTCCTTTGAGCCGTCTGGAGGACGCAACGCTTATGGAATTTGACTCTGAAAACGGGTCTGCTTCTGGCGTTGGATACCAGGACGAAGATGTCCGAGGTACATGCGATCTCGGCGTCTCAACTGTTTTACCAATGCTGGGCAAAGTCTGTTCTTGCGTCCGGTTTCTGGCTACGGAACGGAGTCCCCGTGTCAACACTCTTCTATTTTCCTCCCTGGATACGCTTCCACCGTAAGCGTTAGCGAGGACAGGGTGTGGTGTCCAGTGCGCGACCTTGAAAAGAGTACGTGCCAGACGGATGCATTAAGAGAGGATAACGAGCCAATTATTTTTGGGACTTTGTAAAACCGACCGCCCGGCGGCCAAGCGAACGGGTGCTAGGTGGCTAGTCCCGTTCTGTGTATTCTAAAGCTATGACCGCGCAGGGGAATCCTCGGGCTTATTCGAATAGGGCGATTCTATTCTTGGGCATATCACAGTGGGGTTTCGATCGTGAATTGTGATTGATAGTGTATGTGGAGAGGGCGACTACGTCTATTGCGTACTTAAGAACGTGGCACGCAGGGCAAGGGGAGCTTGCCACATATGGACTAAGGCAGCATTAAATCTACAAGATAAACAAGATAGGAGTTAGACGGTCGTCAAACCACATTTCGGTAAGTTCCTTTGTGGGTGTTCTACTAAGCGAGCCATTTTTTTAATGCGGTCTTATAGGTCTGTCGGATTTTGTTCGTGATCTTTGTCTTTCTTCTTGCTCGACTGCCAGTTCGGAGCGGGAAATGCAACATGCCCCCTCGGGGGCTCGCTGGTGCATAGTCTGGAATTGATGCAATCGTAGCTTGTCATCAATGCAAGGTAAGCAGTTAGTGAATGAAAACTCTACAAGAACAGTTATTGTTCTCGAGTTTCGTTCTATAGAGCATGCTTACCTGTGTGATGACAATATCCCGTCCCACCTCCACTCTAGGGTGCACCTTCTGGTTTCCATATGAGTGGAAGCGCAAAGCCGCGAATGGAGGCCGAACGAACATGGCGGCCGGTGATGTTACGTCACCGGGTCGGAAGATTCAATTTTATAAAATAGGGGGTTTGGCCTTGCATCTTCGAGGAGCGAGAGAGGCAATTCGTAAGGATATTGTTCTCAAACAGGGTAAGCATGCTCTGAGGAACGAAATTAGGAACACTACTGTCTGTATATTTTCCACTGTTGTGCATTCATGAGGGTGAAGCCAGTAAACACCCCCAAAGAAAGTTTTAATTGAAAATGATTTTAAAAGCTTTTAATTAGCCCTAAAAATACGAAAGTGCAAATTTTAGAGATTTTTAAAATCCTCAGAATAAGTGTTTGTCTTTTTAAATATTGGTAAAACAAAAATAAGTTTTCCGATAAAACATTTATTTATAAAAATGCCTTCGTTACTTCATTTGTTGATAGGTATATACCACGATGTTATGGTGTGCACGATTTAACAAAAATATTCATTAATAAAATTCTCTACACTGCATGATTTAAAAACGCATTTGTTTCAATATTGAAAGCTTGGAAAGCAAATGCATAAATAATTGAGTCTGCTAAAAGCAGATACGTATTTATCATCATAGAACACAAATGAAAATATGGTGATTGTAGCCTCCAAGTTTCGCGTTCTTTTTTTTTCATAATACGCTTTTGTGGAATGTGTTATTGCAAAAGCATGATCTTGTAGGTTCTGCTGAATAAATATACCACCCCCCCCCTCTGTAACACAGACAAGTAGATGTAATTTAAAAAATAAGACAGTAGAGAAAATAATTACAAGCAAATATTAAATACTTGTGATTGGGTATAGGTCCGTAAACATAAAGCGACTACGGGGCGACATGCCCGACAAGATACCAACTCTACGACAAAATCCATTGCAATCTCTATAGAAGTCCAAAAATAATATTTTTGGATCTACATAACTGTCTACAGCAAAAGCAAAATTAAGTAAAGTATCTACTTAGTTAGCAATAGGTAAACATTGTCCATTAGAGCAATAACACAGTAGGCCTATAGCAGGAAAGCCCCTTCAGAGCACTATTTAAGCAATAATAATTAATAACAAGCATTTATATCGGTTCCTGGAGCATAATTTTGGGCCTAAATCTGATTTCCCGGCTATTTCCATATTGAAGGACGTTCAGTAGCGGTTGAATATTATCGGAGATCGACGATATTATTAAATGATTTAATAAACTATTCCTTCACTGAAATAACACAGTAGGTGTCAAGCTTGTCAGTGTGTGTTTCTGGTGTTGAAATTTAGGATTTAACACCGCCTCGGCGTTGCGTAATTTTTAATTATGCATTTTGTGATCTGCTTATGAAATATTAGCGGTAAGCGCTTTCAATAAGCAAACAATACAAAATCTAAACATTTTATATTAAATGTTTCCTCAATATGATACTCCCATTTACATGGAGGAACATGGAATTTCCACACTGGTGAGTGTGAAGATGACACCCATGTAGCATGCTTCATTTCTTGATTATACTTGCCTCACATTGCCCAAAATCACCTTTTCTCCACAAAAAAAGCAACACCATGCAACATTCATATTTCTAGCCCTGCCCCAAATATTGCTCCCGCTAACCAAAACCCTTTACTTCTGGCCCATACATTTTCGACCCTTAAAATATACCAGTTTTAATATGCCACGTTGATAAGTATATGATGTGACAGATTTATCTTTATTGGATCTTGCAGGTTGCGGATGGAAAGGCTCCAAACAATCCTCATCCCGGCCAAGCCACACCCCATCATAGTGTCTAACCAGGGAGGACATCCCGCTGCACATGGTAAGAGAAGACTCCACAAGAAGAACCCCCATGCGCCAACAAGCAGCAACCAGGAGGAAAATCCACCAAGGTGCAGCAGCTCTCAAGGAGGAAATTCGCGAGGATCCAGAATTCTGATCTTTCGGAAGATGGAGAGGGCTGCGCCTGCAAGCACTCCGTATTACGTGAAAGAGGGACAGATGCTGCAGCACATGCCACCAGAGGTGCGCGCTCGTCGTGAAGAACTTCAGCAACATTGAAGAAATATAAACAATG